>JAOXJP010233100.1:0-55263 GCA_025762735.1 Platanus orientalis | reverse complement strand
CATAAAAGGCTTCACAAACCCAAGGTGATGAAGTGGATTCGACCAGTCTCTCTTGTTCAAGCTGTTGGAGTTCTTGAATTGCTAAGGCATAATGGGTTGGGTTCATTCCCCGATGACTGGCCTTAGTTGGGTTAATATCCTTATTAAGTTTAAAAGGAAGATGAACAAAAAATTAAGGATTCTGCAAAAGTGGGTTTGGATGTTTAGTGAGGAATTCACCATGGGAGTCTGCACAATGGGAGGTTAGAAGATCAGATGAGATCTGGGAAAATGGATCCGGGTCAATGTGGTGTATGTATAGGTTTAGAACAGAGGACCATGAAAGACAAAAATCTTTGTATTTTAAACCTTTTGCAGTCCAACGAAGGTGAGGGAGGTTGTGCAGAATATCAAAGCCAATGATCAAGTCTTTTCCTGATAGAGAAGATCTGAAAACTTGGTGTTGGATGGTTAAGGTTGGAAAGAGTTGGATTAGAATGTGTTTGCTAATGTGGTCAATTGTAAAATGGGTTCCATTAACGGTCCGAAACTGTTGGGAACAGGATTGCCAATGAGAGTTAGGAAGAAGTTTTGGGTTAATGATAGAGATAGCAGCACCTGTATCAAAGAAGGCAATGGGAGTGTATGGTTTTGAGAATTTTGACAGGCGAATGGAGACTGGTGCTGTCGGGACTGGTTGGGAAGAGAAAGTGGTGCTGTGAGAATCAAAGATGCCGTTAATTCCAATAGTTGTAGACTGCTCATCATCCAAGCTGAGTGAGGTGTCACTTTCACTGTCAGTGAGATTGATTGCAAATAGTGAGTGGGGTGTCTGTTATTGAGAGAGAGAGTAGACTGATTCCACATCAGAGAGATCTAATACATCCATATACTGTGCCAACTGTTGGAAGAACTGAACTTTCTTCTTCTGTCAGGGGCAATTTTTTGCATAATGCCCTTTCTTGTTGCAAACAAAACATCTTGTGCCAGATTTTCCTCGGAATTTCTTTTTGTGGAGGAATTTCCATTTCTTTTTCTTGAATTTCTTGGGATCAAACTTCTTAGAGAAGTCATGCTTCTTCCAATGCTTCTTTTTCTTAGATCCGCAAGAATGCTTGTCTTTGCATTTGATGCAAAGGTCTGGTTTGTCACAAGCATTGCCAAGTTTTTTGGTAATTTCGTCAATAGTATTTAGGAACTTCTTTTGGTTGCACAATTTCTCCAGAGCCAATAAGACTGTTTGATAGATTTCTCCTAAGGATGAAGTCTGGAGATTCATTCCTTTGGTTTCAAGGAGCTTGAGAGCTTAATCACCAAGAGGTTCTGGGAGAGAATTTAAAAAAGCTTGCTTTAGATTAGGGTCGTCCATTCCACCTAAAAGATAAAATCTTTTGGACATTCCATTGTAGTGTTTCTCCAGATCCTTTTCCTTCTACGAGCAACATTTCATGCGCAGATATTCTTCTCTAGCGGTTGCTGTTTGGTGAGTTACTGTTCCAAGGAATTCTGTATGGAGAATGAGCACGAAGCTTTTAATAGTGGGAGATTGGAGGACCTGTAATTGGCGATATTCTCTTAGGTTAATCCACCATTCTCGGAGTCTGCCTGTTAGTCTGGAGGTAAACTTGTCTAACATAGGGCGAAGCTAGGCTTTTGGGATTTGCATCTCTGCATCAATCCGGGCAATCATCTGAAGAAACTGGTCTTGCCATTGGGATGGAGGGACATTGCAATGGAGAAGAGGGTTTTAAGGTCCATGGTGTCTTGGAAGATTCTTCTTGGTTGGGTGGTATTGATATTTAGGACTGGTTCAATGGGGTCTTCAACCCTTGGTTCCTTTTGCATGGGGTCATGCATCATTAGTTCAAAAGAGGAATCTGATTTTAGGTCTTCCAAAGTTTCTGTTTCACAGACGACATTAATGGCTGGGAATGGAGGAGTGATGGTGAGGCTCTTGAGGAAAGAAAAAATAGGATTTAGCTGGTCTGCAAAATCAATAGGGAACATGTCCGGTTTGGACGATGCACCTATAGTGGGATCTGGTGGGTCAACCACTAGGTTTGGTTTAGGTTGGGGCTTAGGGGGTTCTGGTTCTGCATACCTTGGTTTGATCACATGGTGATATGATTTAGGAAACATATCATACAAGTGCTGATTCAACAGAATTGGTTGTTCCGCCTTTTGAGGACGGTATTCTGGTGTAGGCAAAGGTTGGAGGTGAGAGGGAAGGTTCGAAAGGTATGATTCTGAAGAAGGGGCTACATAATTTGGCTGCATGGTGTTTTTGGGTGCCATAAATGGTGATTCTACTGGGGATTTATAGGATGAAGAGGAGGCAACCGGTGAGGTAATAGGATTTGGTGTTTGTGTGGATGATGTTCCTTCAAGAGACCACAACTGGTTTTTGAGATGACGCCTTTCTACTTCCTTAGAAGCAATCTGCTGTGATGCTACCGAGAATTCTTTAACAGTGGTAGCAATCGTATACAATTCATTTTCAAGCTTCTGAATTCTTTGCTTGACTTCTACAATAAGATCTTCTATTGTAGCTAGTTTTCTGTTAACTCTTTGTGACATTTCTTCTTGGCCTTTAAGAATCTTTTTCATTGTTTGCTTCTAGGCCACTGCATTTTCTGCTTGCTAATTCGAAGCTGCTTCTGCAGGTGAGATATTCTTGCTTGTTTCATCAGCATTCTTAACTGAAGGGGTCTTAATTTTTCATTGGTGTTGGACCCTTTGTTGAGGACGCTCAAAATCTTTCAAAGGAGGAAATTGCTCTTGGTACTACGGGTTCCTGGTTGGAACATAAAACATTCCACTGGAGGTAGTGCAGTTGGAGGAGTCTGCATAGGTTTGCAAAGTTGAGGATAAGGCTTCTTGAGAAGAGAAAGAGCCTTCTGATAGTATGGTTACAATGTTGGTGGAGGAGGCTTTGGTTTGGGAGAAGGAGGTTTGTACCCCAATCGTCTGGTGGTAAGGTTATAGGGGAAGATTTCTTCTCTCTTGGATAAAGCACATAGTAATCAAACTTTCCTGAAGGATCGCCAATGAGGCCAACTTCTGGGTCTCTAGCTTCATATCTTTCTTGAAGAATTTTTTGCTGAGATTTCTTTCCATTACGTTTCTTGGGATAAAGCTTTCTTTCTGCTTCAAGCTCTAACTCCACTTCTACAGAATCTACTTCGCAGTCGTCACATGTACAATCAACAATTTGATGCTTTTTTTGCTTGACTTAGGCTAGCATCTGGACTTCCAATGGATTGACTGGCTAAAACATAAGTTGGTCCATAGTGGGAAAGGACGACGAAGAAGATGAAGATTCATCCGTGTCCTTTTCTGGAATGAACCAGGTTTCTACAGAACCATCCTTTTTGCGAACAAAGAAAGGAACTCTGGATTGAACTATTTTAGTCTTAGAGTGGATATTTTCGTAGTTGGTGATCCACTTGTTCGGAAATAAAAGTTGTAGTTGGTCTGTGGAAAGCTGTCGTGGCACATAGGTATAATGCAGAACTTTGTTGGTATCCACTTTAAGGAACAATGCTTCTTCTGCCTTAGAAAATTCTGGAAAAGGAATATCTAAAGAGTGGTTTTGGATTCTATATGCGATCTGATAGTGTACAGTTGCTGCATAAGATGTAGCAATCTGAGGTGCTCTAGAGATTTGGACTTGTACTGCCAGGGCATTGAATGCATGAGGGTCATTTAGAGGAAGGTTGAAGTTTGGATAGAGAGTTATGAACACAGTGCCAACATTTAAAGTGGTCTATATGTTTCCGATGACCGCATGCTGGTATTGAGTGAATCTAGTATCCAAAAGCCCTAAATGGGAAACCACTGGTAAGCCTTTTCTTCCATGAAAGGTGAGAGCAATCTTGACAGCTCCGAAGTGAATATGAGTGTATCCTTGGGATAGCCAGGGTTGGAGATACTCCCAAGGGAGTTTTATGGGAAAAAAGTGTTCCGCTTCATCAGCAGGAACCTGATTCTGGTTGAACTTGGATGCCTGGATATATTCTTTTACCAAAGTGAGAGTAGGTTTTCCAATGAGCTTCTTAAGGGTTTGCCTAAGACCAGAGGGAGGTTTCATGTACACAGAGTAAGGATTTACAATTGGAAAGCTCGTAGGAGGACATTGAGCTTCGTCAGGGAGGTATTTTATTTTATACAAATATTCAAGCTTAAAAGAAGAGACTGGCTTAAAAGAAGAAGTAGAGGAGAACGAAGGAGTAGGAGATAAAGAAGGTCGAGGAAGATCCATGAACAAGGTTGAAGATGAAAGTGTCTTGCTCTTCTAATCCACTCTTACTATTGTTACCATTTATCTTTGCCTTTGGCTTTAAAGTAGAAGAAAACATATTCCCGTTAATGCTGATGTCTCCAACACGGCCTATCACCACTCAACATCGGCCTTTTCAAGAGACGTTTATAACCTAGCAAGGAATAAGACAATTGGGTTCCTAGATCAGTACCTGTGAGAGTTATCCAACAGACGAGGTTCTCTGTCATGACGTCTTCCCCACAAGAGGGATACCTTGTCAGAGGACTATAGTCTCTGTTGTTGCTACAATAGGTCAGCGGCCAGGCTGAGCTAGTAAACTCTTAGGTCTCTAAGTCAGGCTTAGTTTTCTGTTGTTCTTTTGCTTCCCTTTTTTGATGTAGAAGATCTGTCAATGCGACAATTACAGAGCATACTTCAAGTTACAGTCACCTTTTCTGATGCAGAAAATCCGTCAAAGCGGCAACTGCAAAGCATACTGGTCATGACAAGAACAGAGCATACGTCATATTGTGCAAGATGTACAAGTATCACACTTATGTGAGACGATAACACTACATACTATGAAATATCGAGCCTTGGACATGTTATCGCGAGACGTATCGCGCGATACGCCTTCATCTTGCGATAACAGGGTCAAAACAGACATTTTTTTTACTTAAAATAGCTGTCTCACATATCGCGTCTGGTAGCAGGAAGAAGGGTATCGGAAATCATAGAAATTACTAAAAAATCAATTTTTTTTTTTTAAATTTTTTGCTTAACCTAACTTGTATTGCCTAAATCTATGATTCCACTTGAATCCATTTCATTTGAAAATGAAGATTTGAGCCGGATTGAAGGATCGAACCGGAAACCCTAAATCTCAACAAAACCTCCTGTAATCTCTTTATTTCTTTTCTAATCCTTGTAAATTTGTTATATGGTATACATTTTTAATAGATCTACACATTCATGGAAAAATAATAATTTTCGGAAATATATATATATATATATATATATATTAAATAAAAAATTAAAGAAAATTAAAAATTTTATATAAAATGATCATTGTTAGGTCTAATTTTTTTATATGAAATACTACATCTCATTTTGCACATAGTATATCAATTTTGGTAGATTTCTAAAAATAAAATATATTTTGTATTTATTTAATATTTTAATATTTTAAAAAATTCCAAAAATGTCAAAAAATGAGAAAAAATTCAGAAAGCGTATTTGAACATATTAAAACATACAAAGTGTGTTTACCTTAATTCTATTATGCCTTTTGTATTTTTTTGAAAATTTTTATATTTTTTACAAAAAGAAAAAAAAGATTCCATTAAAGTATCAAACGTGTACTTAGGTCATGTAGTCATTATGAAATTTGAACCATGTTATCTGTTTAGTTAGCCTACATATGTAATATGTTACACTTATACTGGTATTGATGAGGATTAAGTTGGTTTGAACTTCGAACTTGGAAGTAGTCTTGGCTCTTGGCACTAGTGTTATTCTATATGACTCTATATGATTGTATTATATTTCTTTACTCTAGTTTTACACTTTCACTGTTGTAGTTTACTTTTATAATACTTTTGGATGTGGATTTATAGGTTTTTTTTTTTGGTGTAATGTGTAATGTTATTTACTTATTTATCAACCTTTTAACATTTAAAATTCTGCACATGTGCGATAATGAGCGTTACGAGGACACTGATTCCCAACTATTGATACCCAAGTATGTAATGAAGTATAATGGTTTATAAGTATTTAATAATGCTTATTATAACATTTTCTACGATTACATTAAAAAATTCTAAGGTTTACATAGTGTTTCCATAGATTCCATAAGCGACAACGTATGTCATAAATATGACGGTTCTCTCAACTATCATGGATGGTTTTTTCTTACATTTAATGATTCTTAAGTGTGAATTAGTGATTATTCTATCAAATCCTAAAGTTTCAAATCAAGATTCTTTCATTTGATCCGTATCTCACCCGTCTCTCGGTTTCGGACGTCGTATCTTCGCGATAAGCTGCGATACGCGAGACGTACCCGTATCTCGGGTCCGCGATACGAGTCGCGATAACGATATTTTGAATCTTGCATGAGACTCAACCTATTTAACCTTTCCCTGGATTTAAAGAGCTCTTACTCTTCCTTACTACTAGTTTTAGTGAAAGTAGTTGGTTTTGGGGATAAAGGGATAGATCTAAGTCAAGTATTCCTAGGGTGAATCTGACCTGCTCAATCCACTCTGAATATATAACCATTCAAGATAGAGACATACAAGGCTTGTGAATGCAATGAGATTGGTACACTTGCTACAATGAAATAATGATTTATTACATTAATGCTTTGAGTTAAACGATAAAAATATACATAAGTTAGAATTTAATGCATAATGGATGAACTAATAGTATCATTATGATCTCTCATTTGGGATTGAATCGTAACACACAAAGTGTTCTCTCCGATATTAAATTTTGATGATGAACTAGTAGTGTCATCAAAATCCTTCTTTTGGGAGTGAATTCTAACACACAAATTGTTCACTTCGTTGGCGATTTTTTTATATTATGGAGTTAATTATTTGTCATCCATAACTAGATAAGGTTTTGTACCTTTGGGCTAACAACCCCAAATCCGATTCTAGTATAAATCAATTACTCCTTGCTGCTCTTAATTAATTTAATTGGAAACCAATCTTTAGACCAGTCCCCAATTTCATAACCAATAATTTGGACCCTTGAGTGTTTTGGAAAAAATTCTTTTAAATCTTTCTTTCGTGCCCTTTCCAACTCACTCAATGCCGATGCCACATTTCCGCATTGTATGGCTTGGAAACCGGCGGTTCCACCCAAGGTGAAAGCTTTTTCACGGACTGTAATCTTGCACCGCATTAATACTATGGACATGCTTCAAAAAAGAAGGCCTTTCATGCAGTTGTCCCCTCAATGGTGTGCAAAAAAAGGGGGGGGAATCGGTTTACCACATTGCTCCTTCACATACAAGGTTTGGGTCTATTTTATCTCTCACACGGGAATCGATTGGATAATGCTGGGGAATTATCCAAATTGTTTTCATCTTGGTAGATCTATGGGGCCAATGACAGAAGCAAGCAGTTTGGGGAAGATATTTTGCATGCTATTATATGGGGAGTATGACGGGAAAGAAATAATTGAAATTTTCAAAACTAGTCTAAAAGCAGTGGAGAGGTGATTGAGGCTATCCTTAGGGAGGTGGGGAACTGGTTAGTAGCTAATATGGAATTTAAAGGTGTATCTCTATTTGACTTTGTGAGAGATTGGGTGATAGTCATCTCATGCTCTTCTTCTCCCAGTCAAAATCATGTGGATCTTGAGTGGAGACCTCTTCCGAGTGGTAAGTTGAAGTTTAATTTTGACGGGGCATCTAAAGGGAACCCTAGATCAGTGGGGTTTGGGTGTGTACTACGTGACCATGTTGGCTCTATTCTTAAATTTGTGTGTGGCCCGCTAAATGTTTGCAACTCCATAAGAGCTAAAACAATGAGTTTGCTGTTTGGCTTAAGAGAATTGAGAAAAATGGGCATATTAGGATGCATCATTGAAGGAGACTCGGAGGTTGTTATTGGATGAGGTCAGGGGAGGCAATGCAAAGCATGGAGGGTGTGGGACTTGGTCTATGAAGTCAAAGAGCTCCAATTTGAATTAAGGTGTTCTTTTGTTCACGTCCTTTGGGAACAAAATTCAATAGCCGATAACTTAGCAAATTGGGGAGTTGGGCAAAGTGAAACTTTCACTGGCATATATATTCCATTTTAGTACGTGGGGTCTCTGTATTGTTGTAACATTATGGTTCTTTTTGTTTTAATAAAATTCATTTAATTATCGGAAAAAAACCAATAACGTCATGAGTTCTTACATACATACATGATCACCAATTCAATAAGTTTTATTAGGATCAATGAACATAAAATTTCATAATAAATGGGTCATAAGTTCAAGTTAAAATAACCCATAATCTTTATTGGGCTTCAAGTAGTGTTTAAAGGACTAATTTAATGAGAATTGAGTTTAAAAATTTTCATGGTCCTAATTGAGCCAAAGCACATCTAATTGGGTTTAATGTTCTATTAGGCTAATTAGAAAACTATAAGTGGGCTTAAATGGGTCTAAACATTCTTCCCAGGCCTTTTACCTCCTTTTTTTAATGCATCCAAATTTGATAGTCATTCAAACTATGAGTGGCCAGATAGTTTGCCACAGTTATCTGCCCCGGTGAGGCACTCTTTCTCCAGAAATTTGATTCATATTCTGACTTTAATCTCTTTCAGAAATAAAGGAGATGTCTCACTTTATGGAAATTAATGATAAAATCTAACTTTAATAGTGACATAATCAAAGATAAATTCTAACTTTATGATTTCATAAAAACACACTCAGAAAAAAATTCAAATTGGAAATGGAAATGGAAATTGAGTATGACATATATTGAAAGCATAGAGCATTAAGAACACAGGCTCTGATACCAACTATTAAATAAATTTCATTGAAAGAGATATTGTAAATCTCAACCCGGATCTTAGATGAACCATGCTTTTTACTTTTGTCCATTGTTTGTTGTTGATTTTATTGAAGAAGATGATGCAGTTCGGATCACCCTTTGAACTTCCTTATGCGCTTTTTGATGGTGAGAAAGCGTAGCTTGTGTTCAAGGTATGAACCCTAATAACATTCCCTACCTTCTTTATAGGAGTTTTAACCATCAAAGAATCTTTGTAGAGTAAGTAACTTATTTGGTAACCGTTTCATGAGTAGTGAGATACTCTGAAAGTTAAGAAAGTAAAATCCATCTTCTAACGACATGAGTGTGTGGGACATTGAATGAGTCAAGGAACTCTTAACATTATTACAAATAAAGTTCAAATAACAGAAAAATAAGCTACTCTACTAGATTTGACAAAGATGACTATCCATGGTCCTCTAGCTTCTTCTTCTTGACATGGTATGCTCCCGCATCACAAGACCACCCATGGAGGACCTTCAACCTTTCTTAGCAAGCCTTCAACACTTTTAAGAGGGGTTTGAGTAGTTTTCAAAGGTTTTATCGTTTCTTTCCAAACGTTTAGACTGCTTAATCACCGTTGAGGCCAACAACCAAGGGGTTTGGGTTTGAGATTAAAGGATTTTGTTTTCCACCCCCATAGTGAGCTGCTCTGATCTTCTGGTGTCACCCATTAAAGTCAAAAATCTGCTCACAAAGCTGATCAAATCTAATGACTCTACAAGCAATGAAGTAGTAAATGTGAAATTGTCATTGTTTCATTGTCCTTTATGCAAAGTAAGCAAGCATTGGGTAAACAAAGGTCTCTTTTTGATTGGATTATCCACTGTCAGAATACTGGCCAACACTGCCTTCTGAAGGAAGAATTGAATTTTTATGGGACCAAATCTTCTTCCAGACTCAAGAGAATAGTCCCCCCTTATACACCAAGGTCAATTCTAACGAAGTTTACAGGCTTCAGCTCCTCCATGACTTCCTTAAATAAACTGTTTGAAGGCCCATAGACGCCTGTCACCACCCACTTTGAATCTTCACCCCTAATCTTACATTTCTTTGAAACTGAGAAACTGTCCTCTACCCTACTTGTATCCCAAAATACTAGAATTTCTCCAAAAGTCCCATCGAGGGAAGAGCCTTCCATCCCACCTTTTTGAGCCCTCATAATTCTCTAAACACTTTTGATGCAGGATGGGCTCAAAGACCAATATAATCCTGCAGGTATGAGCCCACAGTAGACTAGACTTTAAACTTGAACCTACCTGAGTAATGATTCAGTTGACTTCACTATCAAGTTAGGTCAAATCTGGACAATTTTGTGCAGATCTTGATGGGATTCAAAACCAAGGCTAACAATATCGGAACGAGCATAAATTTTAGAGGTGAATAGGTTTATGAATAAGGAACCAACCCACAAAATTTCAGATTGAACAATCAAGTAAAAGTATATGAAAAGGCCAAAACCCAGGTCTGTCCTGGAAATTCCAGCAGAACAGATTTGTAGGAAACCCAACCAAATAACTAGGAACAAGTTGGAACTTAAGAGAGTAATGATAACTTGTAATAAACCCCACAATAGATCAGAACAAGTAGGATATAGTAACTGCAGAAAGACAAGTGAAGATATGTATAAAAAGGACATTTGAAACAATGAGGATATCGGACCAGAAAGTAAGAAAATTCAGGTCATGATTCAAAGTCTCCAGTATGAGCCTTGAAATCACAACTTAGGACTTCAACATTAGCTTATATTGCAGCTGTGTAATTGATCCATTGTGCAGCTGAGTTGTTGGATGCTTGCTTGATTAATTAAGAAGTTGGAGAAATAGAAGAAGAAGATGGAAGAAGAAGAGCACCAACACAGCCCAGGGTGTGGACACATCAGCGCCGAAAAGTGATAGACGTCCTCCCAAAAAGTGTAAATCACTTTTCGGTGCTGATGCGTCAGCCCCTGGTGCCGTTTGCACCTGTTTGTACAAAATTCATTTGTACCTAATCCCAGCCGAGCCATGTGGTATTTTAGGGAGGCCCAGCCTCAACTTAAGGTAGAAGAAGGGAGGCCCAGATTCTTCCTATGGAGAAAAGCCAGACTTTTAGCTCAAAACACAAACTAAAATCTCCATTCTCTATTTTTAAATGTATGAGATAAAAGCAAGTTATGGGATTACAATTCAAGAGAAGTAAAACCTAATAAACCTAAAAACATTACTCCAAGTGGACCCTGCCTGATCATCCATGATAATCCAGTTTCTTCTCGATGCTTTTAGATGTTCCCACATCAACTTTCCTATCCATCATTCTCAACTTTGTGTCTTGCAAAATACCCATCTCCACCCCTTTCTATTTGATCAAATGCTTTATTGTCGCTATTTCTCTACATCTTCAGTTCCCCTAATGTTCTAAGATAAACATTTGAAACTTTGTCTTGTCCTCCAACATTTCCCTTTTGAAGCTGATCCCAACAGACTACCCTTTTTATCATAATTCACGTTATTCCTTATATTCCTCGCCTATTCGACTCTTTCTATGATCGTTGTGGTCAGAACCTTTATTCTGGAATTTACCTTATTTTCCCTCTACTTCCAGTGAAGCAAACGATGCCCATACTTCCTCTTCATGCCCAGCAAAAGATACCCTTAGAATCTATACTTATTCTAACTTCTACAGTATCCATTCTGAAACCTCTTCCTTTGGATTAACATCCTCTTGAAGTTCAATTTGCCTTCTCTGTACTTTCCATCTCTTGCCCCAAATTCATTCCCTCTCCAATGCTAGTTGCAAATCTCTTGTTTGGGACACTGCTAGGGCTTTCGATTTGAGCTCCGAAGCCCACCCCTCCCTCCTCTTCATCTCCCTAAAGTCTTCTTCCAGTCAATCATTTACCCAATCATTTCCAGTCCATCTCCCTAAAGTCTTCTCCCAACACCTCAAATGTCTATCTGTTACCTCTGTACTTTAGTTATCTTCTTCTGGACCATTGTCAGTTCAAACTCAGAGCCAATGTTTTAGCTTGAACAGAATATCATTAACTGTGATAAAATCAATGAGTAGTTCTATTTATAGGAAGTTTATATTTGGTCATTTATTAATTCTAACATCTGTGCCATTTATTTGTCAAAACTTCAATTTGTTGACATAATTTCATTGAGTTGAAATTGAGTGCTATGATTCGAGCACCCAAAAAGGAAACTAACGCTGTTGAGATGTCACAGTGTGTGTTAATTGTTCTTAATTATACAAGCCAATAGGCTGTTGATGCTCTCAGGACTCTGCAGTTCCTGTGCTTGGATTATTGCTTCTAATGCATGAACAATTTTCACTCTTACATATTTTATTTTATGCTTTATTTTTGCCATGTAACAATACTTTAGAGCAGCATGGATTAAGAACTCGGGAATTGGGATTGGATTCCGATCCCAATCTGGATCAGGTAATCCTGATGTGAATTGGCCTGTATTAAGCTGTCATATTGGGAAGTACTGCGGATCGGTTTGTTCATGGCCAATCACAATCCATCGGGGAGTCTTTGATTCCATGATATGAGAGTGTTCAATTTTCCAATTTAAGGACAAGAATATAAGAGCATGCATGGTTTGGTGTATAATTTTGAAAAACGACTTTGCCCATTATAGTTATTCTAATGTCAATCAATTGGGGAAAACAAAATTCACTATGAAAGAGTATTCCCAAGGTATTAGGTACATACTTTCCCAACTGCCTTAGATTTTGTCCATCATGCAGGGTTAATAATTTTTTTGGACCTGTACTACATTAAACATCACCTAGTTGCAATAAAAGTATTATATACTGTTTTAATACCCATCATCAGGTCTCGTGGTCTGTCTTATCACCCACTTTGGTGGGTTTGCCGACCTGTTTTACTCATAAGTCAACTCATTATACCTCCTAGACCTGTAGGAATTTGGACTTTTAGGAGAAGCGTGTAATGAATCTGTTGATTGTATTAAATGAGAATTTTCTATAATTTATCATCAATGAAGTAATATAAAGTTGATTAAGGCTTAGTAGCATGAATATTTTGCCCAAGGTGCCTCTCCAACTTCAAATATCTGTCCCTCCTCGCACGTCCTACCTTTTTCTTGGTTGTAAGTTTGTAACATCTACTGATACCTTTGTCTCATCAACTTAATTAGCCATTAATAAATAGATTATTTTGTATTTTTATTTAACCTTGAATACATACTTCAAATTGTTAATGCATTTACCGACTTGCTAGCTAAATTGCTGTACATAAAGCTTGTTTTTAATGTAGGAAACTCAATTTTTGGTCTTCTTCAGATTTTTTTTGTCACTTCTCCGAAGATTTTTATTTTTTATTTTCCTTTTTTTGTTTTGTTTTTTTTTTTTTGGGGGGGGGAGAAAAACTTCATATGCTTTTTTGGAGTTATTTTTGTTGACCTTTGCATCCGACATCCGAACACATGCACTCAATCCTCTCCACTACCACTTCCTGCAAAGGATTGAACCAGTTGGTGTAGCTTAGATGAGCTAGACAACCTTAGTGGATTTCAATAAAGTTTTATCGCTTATCTCCCTCTAAAAAAAAAAAAAAAAAAAAAAAAAAAAAAATTTGGTGGATTTCCTGCAGCGCTACCCTGGTGCTTCAGGGTTGCTTCAAGTTTTAGTGCTGCAGGAAACCTGCTTTTGCTAGACGATGCATCTAATTGTGATGGTGAATTGTGAAATAATTTTCTTGCTTCGACTTTCAGGGAATAGTATCTCTTAAAGTAGAATGTCAAGCTTTCTCTGCCAAAAGGAACGTTAATTTATTTTGTCAAACAAATATATGGGTTTTAATATTCTTTCCGAAAATTCTCTCGCAAGCCAATGTTTGAGTTGGAGCATTATATGATTTGCATGGATATCTTCTGCCACCATTCAATCCTCTCTTTAGTGTTTAGTGTTTAGTGTTTAGGGTTCTTAATTGGATATCTTCAATCTGCGCTTATATCATGGTGATGACTATGTTTAGGCCAACAAAAGATCAGATATAATTATATAAATGTCTTATCCCCTTTTATGTTGTCATCATGAGATGCTGTTCTTACTCAAAAACCTATCATTAAATTGCTAATTTGTAATACTACAGATGGCTTGCAACTTTTATCATTTCCTCATTTTTGAGGGAGTAGAAATGAACATATATCTCTATTTTTACTTATTTATTTGATAAAAATATCTGCTTCCACCAAATTTGACATCATTTGGTAAAATTAGTTAAACGCTGTTGAGTTTGGTGGTTAGTTTATATCTCATGATCCTTATTTTCCTCTTGCTAAATGATCTGTGAAGGTTGATTCCATGTTCTTATTCTGGCCCACTTGGAATCCTGTCATGATTGGAAGTTGCCGTTTTGTACTTGGAATTATTCTTCAATTAATAATCACTCAGTCAAGTTATACTTGTTGATGCTGTGCTGCTATACTGTTAATCTTGCCAATAATCTTGATTATTTTATTTTTTCCTGTGGTTAATTTTCTGCCAATGAACTTCTAAGAATCTGCTTCTTGTTCTGAAGAAAAGGAGGGAAAACTATTCAGGATTGTTGACTAGTCTTATACTTTTGTAGCCACGTATACTACATGAGTGGGGATGCATGGAAGGAAGGAGGCATTGATGCTACTGGTAAACAGACTTTGGACCTGGCACATGTGTTGTATTTCTCACTTGAACAGGCCCTGTAAATGATTAGTTTCTACAAATAGGTTATTTGCTTATGTAACAGCCAAAGGCTTTAACATTGATTGTGAAGATGCTCAAAAGGAAAAAAAAAGAAGGGAAAAACAAAAAGAAAGCACATCTGGAAGTACATATCTCTTGGTCTTTTATTCATAAATTCTTTTAGGAATGTTTAAGGGTGAAATGCTATATGCTATATGCTCCTGCAATCACAGGGGGTTTTCTGCCACATGGAGCGCTAACATAGCAGATCCAGATGGTCCATCTTATAGCTGACCATATAAATCAGCCATGTGTACCATGATCTTGTTCATGTCATCCCTGTGGCTCACCCAGTATTGCACTTTTCCACTATGAGTATTAGCCCTGGCATATTCCTGAAATCTTCTCAGGCTGGAAAGAACTCTTTTTTTGATGTGTGGCAAAGAGCCAGTGGCTTAAGCTTGCCACGTGGAAAGAGGGTGTGATGCAGCATGCATGCAGGTTAGTGGGTGTGTGCACAAGAGCTAGGAATAAAATTGAAGAGCAATAATAAAATATGAGCAAGATTCCTACTTGCACATTCACACACTAATTCAAGTGATTCTTTAAATTAAGTTCAATATGCATGTTAAGAGTTGGGACATGGCAGCTTGTAATTTAACAGCAGATAAGGCTTTAGACAGAGCGAAATGGCGTAACAGGATTCATGTAGCTGACCCCAAATAGTTGGGATAAGGCTGTTTGTTGTTGTTGTTGTATGCATGTTAAGAGTTGGGATAAGGCTGTTTGTTGTTGTTGTTGTTGTATGCATGTTAAGAGTTAAAGTATACAAAGTACTAAACAAGACTATACCTAGATGCTATGAATTAGATAGGACTAATTTAGTGATTAATAAAGTACTAGGTTGCTGTCCCCAACAATGCTGATGGTATAAAATTGTTCTCTAAGTGTCTAGTTAAAGATAATAATGATGGAAAATAGTGAGTAGACTAAAGGGAAAGGTTCTTAGACACTTAAGGGAATAAATAGATGGGGTTCACAGAGTTTGGGAATGCTTAGGGGCTGCCAAACTATCAAGTCCCAGCAAACATATCATTATGAAATATTAACAAACGGCACAAGTGCAGGGAGTTATTAGGTGTGACAAATCACAGAAATATGAAAGTCAACACTAGGGAATTTGGCTAGGGATTCAACGAAGCAAGTTAGGGATTTATTAGGAGTTCGAATATAGGTTGTGGAGTTAAGAAAATACCTAGAATGGCATTCAAACAGCCACAACTATGCCACAGTAACAACCACAGACACTACTCAAAACGAGTGATGAAGCCAACCTGAATATGGAGTAAGGGAGCCTGATTTCTGTAGTAGGTACTTCCTGGGAGAGTTGTTGCAAGCCTCTGTATGTAAACCAAGTCTCAAATAACCAGATTAGGGTCTTTTGAAAATTTTCGAAATCTGCCCAGCTTCCATGGAGGTACCGCCTGCTACTGATAACCTGGGAATAGAGCTTGATCTTGAAGAAATTTTTCCGCAGAGTACCACTTCTACCAGGGTCGTCCAAGGGTGTAGGATCCTCTGGGAGGGCTAAATCGATCAAAGCTTTGGTCCTGTGCTGCTGTTACTCGATCTCCTACAGATGGGTAAAATGCCCTGTTTCACGCCTCTTCAGATTTTGAATGAGAAGATCTCCAAATAGATTGAGTGTTTGGACTTGGGATCAACTCCCTGGGTGTCGCCCAAGGGTAGTAATTACTCTCTGAAAACTCTCGATCCAACTCCTAAAGATTAGGAGATAGGATCAAATCTCCCAAATCAACTCAACTGCTCCTATTTTGATGCGTGATACTTGAAACCTGAATAAATCTCATTCAAAAATTAATTCAAAAGATAGGCCCCACCACTAATAGAATCGCCCAACAATGTAGAAGATGAATTAACCTTCGATCCCTTTCAAAACACTAGCCGTTGGGATTAGTTTGTGATCTTCTGAAGACCCACAAATAGCACTATTCATGCCTTGGAGCTATAGAACTTAAACCAATCTCTTCAAATCAGCAAAGTTCAACAAGCAACTTGCAAACAAGATGTCGCTAGTCACTTGGAAGCCTCCAAGAAGTCTTAAATCAACAGTAACTTGTAAACTTGACAATTGTTGATGTTCTTGTATAAAACTCTTCTGAATTCAGTAAGCACAACTGTATAAATAAAAGAAAAGATGAAGAAGAAAGGGAGAAGAATACCTTTGATCCAAGGGGAAGGGAGTGACCTCCACCACACAACCGTTAAACTGGGCTGCCACCTCCACTGCCACATGTCAGAATGAAATCCTGTTGTGTCTCACCAGAAAACCAGACCTCATGCGTAAGATCTATGTAACATGGAAACTTTATTTTATAATTTTGACAGTGTCAAACACCGTCTCATACTTTTAGATGTATGCTAACACTTTTATCCCAGCAAGTCTTAAATTTTGTAAATTTTTTTTCCTTTTCCAATTATTATTTTATACAATTCATAATATTTTCATTTATATAAGCTTAGCTAAGTTCATTCTATGTAGTTGTAACTTCATAATTTAGAAAATATATCTCACAATATATGGAAATAAAATATATCCGCTGCAGCTATGTCAATGTTTTGGATTTATTGAGCGTTAGCTTCTTTGTGTTTGATAGTGCACACATGTTTGTTTCCAAGTAACTTGGTGTAGAAATGTTAATGTTTAAAGTTCAAATTGATGTCGATGAGAACAAGAAGCCCATTCATAAAAAAAGGAAAAAAGAAGAGAGAAATAAGGACTCTGAAAATAGATATCATCATTGCATATAAAGAAAAAAGAAAAAGAAACGAAAAGAAAAAGAAAGATCTCATTCTATGGATTCATTATAAATCCCGAAACTGGTGCTGAACACTAAAAGATTGGGAGAGAAGGGGGTAGTCTTTCTCTAACCCCTGTAGGTGTGTAGAAGGTTTAGAATGTGGTAGTCTCCCCAATGGTAAGGCTGAGTGGTTAGAAATGTTGAATTATATTAATTTGTGTATCTCTTAACCCATATAATTTGTGTATCTCTTAACCCCTTAAGGTTTTGGGAGAGTTGGTTAATTTACTGTCAACATGGTATCAGAGCAGGTTTGGTCGTGACTTCTTATCCCAGTGGAAGTATTTTTCCGGATGTAGTGTTGTGTGCATGTGTTTGCATAGTTGTCTTCTTTGTGTTGTGTTTAGGTGCAAGAAACGAATCGTGGAGAGAGAATATGTTATTCTCTCTCATACGACTTATTTATTATTAGTATTAGGTATTGTACTTAAAATACAAAAATACCCTCAAGTAACATATATACCCCCATGCTACATACTTCTACACTCACCCTCAAGCTATGTGGTAGATATCAAAGACATCCAACTTGCCAACTAAGGAGTGGAACAAGTCACGATTAAGACCCTTGGTAAACAAATCAGCAAGCTACTCCTCTGTTTTAACAAAAGGGGTACAAATAATGCCAGAGAGAAGTTTCTCCTTGATGAAATGACAATCAACTTTAATGCGTTTGGTACGATCATGCTGAACTGGATTATAGACAATACTGATAGCAGCTTTATTATCACAATAGAGATGCATGGGTGAAGTGATAGAGAACCTAAGCTCCAACAAAAGAATACGTAGCCAGAGAATTTCACAAACACCATGTGCCATAGAACGAAATTCTTTCTTAGCACTAAAACGAGTAGCAACAAATTGTTTCTTACTTCGCCAGATAACAAGGTTACCGCCAACAAAAGTGCAATAGCTAAAGGTAGATCTTCTGTAAGACATAAAGCTAACTCAATTAGCATCAATATAACCCCTTTTACAAAATTAGCTATAGGATACTTCACACAAGATCAAACACCCTTGCCGATAGCAATAGGGAGATCAGAATCATTAATTGGGGGGGGGGCAGAGGGAAGAATACATGGAGCCGGAGATAGATCTGAATGGACATCTTGGTGGGACACAAGAGGATCATCTGTTGTAGCCCCTTTTTTCTTTCGCATGTAGACCTTAAGAGCTTGCTCCCCCTCACCACAATCGCTGGAATAGATAGTGGAATAGAATAAGAGTCCACTATGGAAAGCTCCCCTTGAACAGAAGATTGAGGTGCAGAAAAAAAAGGAATTGTCTCATGAAATGTGATGTCCATAGAAATAAAGCGTTGCTGAGTGGCTGGGTGGTAATAGTTGTATTCCTTCTGATTAAGAACATAACCCAAAAAGATACATTTAAGAGACTTAGGATCAAGTTTCGTTCTATGAGATTTGTCAACATGCACATAACGATGCACCAATAACCTTTGGAGGAATTGCAAACAATTGAGCAGGGGAAGAAAGAATATCAATAGGTGTCTTGAAACCAAGAACTCTGGTAGGCATCCTATTAATGAGAAATGAGGTAGTTTGGACCACATCCGACCAAAAAGTTTTTGGCACATTCATTGTGAAAAGTAAAGCACGAGAAACTTGCGGTAATTGTTTGGTTTTTCTTTCGGCAACTCCATTTTGTTTAGGAGTTCTTGGACAAGTGGTTTGGTGAATAATTACCAACTGATTAAGGTTTGAAGAAAAGGGATGAGACACGTACTCTCCTCCATTATTAGACCAAAGGATTTTTATCTTTTTATTAAATTGTTTTTCAACCATCTTTTGAAAAGAAACAAAAGTAGGGAATACATCATTCTTCGATTTCAATAAATATACCCATGTTACTTTAGAGAAATCATCAACAAAAGTAACAAAATATTTAAAGTCAAATAAAGAAACACTGGGGGTGGAACCTCACACATCAAAATGAACGATGTATCAAAAAGAGAATCACTTTTATTCAAATTTATTGGATAAGAAGTTCGACAATGCTTTGCATATTCGCAAGGTGCATAGTGAAAAGAAAGACTAGAACTAACAAACAACCGATGAAATAATTTTTTTAAAATAAAGAAGGAAGGGTGGCCCAAACGATTGTGCCCCTTAGACAATTGCTGAGAAAAAAATTGCTATTCTTTATGGAAGAAGTTGGGAACTGCTGCACTAGAGTGGCAGAGTGAGAGGGAACATCCAAAATGTACAATCCATTGCCTTCATGTCCCTTACCAATCATCATCTTTGAATCCAAGTCCTAAAACACATAATAAGAAGGAAAGAAGGTTTCACTACAATTCAAAGATTTTGTCAGATGACTCACGGATAACAGATTTGTGAAGTTAGGAACGTGGAGTATGGAGGACAAAGGTAGGGTAGGAGTGACATAAATACTTCCTTTATCCGCAATAGAAGAATAAGATCCATCCGCAATACAAACCTTATCCTTCCTAGAACAAATAGAATAAGAGGAGAAAAATGAAGACGTACTAGTCATGTGATCAGATGCTCTTGAATTGATAATCCAGAAGTGTCTAGAGGTAGAAATAGTAGCGTTGAATGCAGAAGCAGAGGTACCTGGCTGTAGAAAAGAGGTCTGATGAGTTGAAGTAGAGGTGTCCAAACTAGACATAAAGCGTCGTAGAGCCTTAACCTCATCATGAGTGAAGGTGCTAGTAGCAAGATCAGAAGATGAAGCCCGAATAGGCTCTGATGGAGTAGAAGTCACAAAATTAGCACTTGGTCTACCACCACTACTAAATCGAGAACCTCCATGCCCTCTAGAAAAGGAACCTAGCTAAGGAGAGCGATTGTGAAACTCCTGTGGACGACCATGCAAATCCCAGCAAGTGTCCTTTGTATGTCGGAAGCGACCACAATGCTTGCACTTGAGCTTATCTCTATCATCTCCGGAGAAACCACTTCGACCACCCCCACGGCCTCGAAAACCTCCTCTACCACCATGCTGAGAGGAGGAACTTAATGCAAACTTCTCAGTGGAAGGAACTAGAAAATGACTCAACATAGCATGATGATGGTCCTCCTCTTCTTAAGCATAAAAGAATACTTCATTTAGTGATGGAAGATGGTCTTTTCCAAGAATTTGTACTTGAATACTATCATATTTCTAAGCTTAATCCTTCTAAAAAATAAAAAATGCGATTCTCTTCAACCTCTCTGCTATACTCCACCATATCTTCAAAACACTTGGCATGGCAAGTCTTGTAATAATCAATTTCTTGCCATAAGCCTTTGTAGGTAGAATAGTAGAATGAAAGAGACTTATCACCTTGTTGAACCTGGGATACTTTTTGACGTAGCTCATACATTCTAGCCTTGTGACCTTTCTTGGAATAGGTTTGGATCATGGAATCCCAAATATCTTTGGCAGTGGAAAGATATACATAGAATTATTAGAAATTTCTGGTTGCATGGAATGAAGCAACCAAGACGTGACAATGACATTCTCAGCCTGTCACTTGGAAAAGGTAGCAGATTTCGGATCAAGAGCTTTTGTATCACTTGGCAAATATCCTAACTTCCTCTTACCCATGATATACAACTGGGTAGAGTAAAACCATAGGAAATAATTACTTCCATCAAACCTAACAGTTGTAATAAGAGCATTTGGAGCCTCATTCACAACTCCATGAACACTTTCATTGGGATTTGACGTAACATCACTGGTCTCTGACATGTTCGAAGCCACACACACAAAGTATCACACACAAACTCAAATACCAGGGTACAAACACAATACACCAAGACTCTCACCAATCTTTTTAAGCTAATCAGTCCCTTCCCACTTCTGTAAATCCAACAATCTTCCCAAATATCATAAAAAGGAAGGCTCCAACTGGTCATACATGACATGAATAAAGCATACCACCATTTAATAGAATAAAACCACGTTGAACAACCTCAAGCAGCATATGAGGAACAAAAAACAGATCACATGTACGAGGAAACACTAGTATAAGCACCACGGATTAGTGTAGAGCAGATTAGAGAAGAACCTATAGGTCAAACCATGCAAGGCATCAAACATACCTCAGAAAATTCATCACTGAATCATGAATACAACTTGGAATGAGATCAAACAAAAAGCTACAAAATCCTTAGATAGGGGCGACTAGATCCATATAAGCCAAGCTTAGAAAAAAGTTCCACATAGATTAGGGTTTTAAAAATACTTAAATCTTGATTTTTTGTGAATTTCGAAAGAAAATTCCTCAAAAAATTTTAAACATCATCAAATGCATAATCAAATTACATTAAAACTCCCCAAAAATCATCTGCTATCAAAAACCTTTGTCAAACGACTCACCTTAACCCTAGATGTATGATTGCTGATGTCAGCATACGGGATAGGGGTGGCATGGGCCGGGTAGGCCCAAAATTGGCCCGAAAAAGCCCGACCCAAGCTAGGCCCAACAAGGGCCCAAGGCCTAAACTTTTATTTAGGGCAGGGCTTTGGCTTACCTTCGCCTGGCCCAGGCCCGAATTTTTACATATATAATATATATGTATTACATATAAAATATTAAGTATTTAAAAATTATCAATATTACATAACTTAGTTGATAAAAATGTTTTTTTACAATAAGTATTAGGTTCAAGTCCTAGCGACATCAATCTTTCTATTACACACTAAAGCAAAGGGGATAGCCCCCTTTACGTTTAATATTCCTTTCTTCCTTTCATTTTAAAAGGCCAAGTGGATCTCATTCTGCACCTTATTTCAAGTTGTTTCATAAAGAAGTTAGTTTATCTAGAATTTTTGAAATCCCACTTCAACTTTTCCAACGTAACTCCTTAAAACTCTCAATGTCTCCTAAATTTTCGTTCTATTCTTTGTTTAAAGACACATCTCTTATGTAACATTTCCTAATCGAAACAATTAGGTATTTTGTCCCTTCTTCAAGGATAGTCACGTCATTTACTTTATTTATTGTTTTAAATTCAATTTAAATTACCTTATACGTATACACCATCTTTTGTTCCATACAACGTTGTCCCCGTCTCCTCTCCATCCCTACTCAGACTACATTATTCCATTGAACCAAAAAAAAATTTAAAGGCTTATTTATTGGCGAAAACCAACAGGTATGCACTTCTCTTTCTTTTCTGATTTTATTTTCTACTTTTTTCTTCTATTTTTTATTTGGACAAAAAAAATCTCTATAATTCAAACGAAATAATATCTTTCTAAATCTCTCTTAGCAAACCATCTCTCTAATATCTCTCATTTTTAATAGAATTAATTGAATGAAAATTTATACAGTTGTTTAATTAGTTTTTTCCTCGCATTTTTTAACAATTGCCTATTATTTATTTTTATTTATATATATATTTTTATGTGATGCCCTGGTTTGCACGGGTTCACTCGCTAGCATTTTTTAAATAAACAATCCTTGGAATTTAAATAAATAGTTTTCTATGTTTCTTATGACTAGTAAAATTTTGTAGTTCAATTAGGTTGCGTTTGGCAGCCACCTATAATGCAATCATTTCATTTGAATTTCCCAAGGCTTTTGTAGCCACAATGGGATGGTTTGTAATGAACTTATTCATATTTGTACTGATTTGTGCTTGATAACCTTAATCATTTCATTTTATAGAAAAACCTAAGATGATTAATTACTAATTGTAGTTAACAAATCAGTATAAATTTGAATGAGTTCATTACAAACCATCACCGCATGGCTACAAATGCTTTGAGAAACTTAAATGAAATGAGTACATTATAGGTGGCTGCCAAACAGGCTATTAGTTAAAGCATTAGTTATTACATAATAGGTTTAGAGTTCAAACCTATATCTCAACATTAAATTTTTTTGAAATTCATGAGCTGGCCTGAAGCCCAGCCTGAGGCCTGATCAATTAATTAGGGCCGGACCCGAGCCTAAGTTTATTAAAAATTTACGGGCCTAAACCCCGACCCGAGCCCAAACTATAATTATAGGGCCGGGCTGGGCCCATGATGTATGGACACTAATGTCAGCATATGGAGGAACCAGGTTTCAGCAGACCCTTTTATGCTCTAGTACCAAGTTGTCTTATTTGTGTTTTGTTTAGGTGCAAGAAGAAGAAGAAGAAGAAGAAGAAGAAGAGAGAAATGAATCGTGGAGATAGAGAATATGTTATTCTCTCTCATATGACTTCTTTATTTTTAATATTAGGTATTGTACTTAAAATATAAAAATACCCTTAGGTAACATATATACCCCCATGCTACATACTTCTACACACGTTGAGTGGCCCCGTGCTTAGCTCCCCAAGTGTGTTCCCAGGAGAGAACAATGTTCCTCCTAAGGGAGGGTGTTGAAGTATGTATATTAATTTGTGTATCTCCTAACACTTTAAGGTTTTGGGAGAGTTGATTAATTTACTGTCAATAAGAAAGAATGTTTGATGAAGAGCAAATAAAAGGGGCTATCTTTGAAATGGATGGTAAAAAAGCTCCAGGTCTAGATGGGTTCACAATGGTTTTCTTTAAGAGTCGTTGGGATGTGGTAAAACATAATCTCATTATTGTGTTCGATGAATTCTACAAAAGGGTTGTGATCAATATCAATAAGAGCATGAGTTCTACCTTCATTGCCCTCTTTCCAAATAAGGAATGATTCATTGGGCTTAAGGATTTTAGACCTATAAGCCTCATAAGAAGTGTTTAATAAAATTATTGCAAATGTTTTATCCAAAAGACTTAGAGAAAATATGGAGACATTTTTTCATCATCTGAATGGGATTTTGTGAAGAACAAACAAATTCTAGATGAAATAATGATAGTTAACGAGTGTGTGGAGGAAATGAGAGTCAAGGGTAGTAAAGACTTTGTTTGTAAGGTGAACTTAGAAAAAGTGTATGACTAACTGGGACTTCCTAGATTATGTGATGGGTAAGAGAGGATTTGAATGGAGATGGAGGAGAAAGTAGATATATGGTTGTGTTTCTTAGGTGCATTTCTCTATTCTCAGAGATGGCATCTTGAAAGGTTTTATTCCAAGCAAAACATGATTAAGGCAAGGTGACTCGCTATCGCCTTCTCTTTGCACTTTAGTGGCATACACACTTAGTAGGTTGATGGGAAAAACTGAAGCTCGAGGTTTAGTTAGAGGCTTCATGATTGGTAGGAATAGAGTCATGGTATCCCGTATACAATTTACAGACGACACCATCTTGTTTTGTGAAATCAGAGATCCTTTCATCAATAATATAAGGGTTATTCAGAAATGTTTTGAAAATATAATTGGTTTAGAGTCAATTTGGAAAAGAGAAAAATAGCTAGGATAAATCTTGTGTGCGAGGAGCTTGATATGTTCAAACTATAGGATGTGTCCGGGAAGAATGGCCTTTGAAGTATCTTGGTCTTCCATTAAGGGGAAATCCAAGATCCATTGAATTTTTGTTACTAGCTATAGAGAAGATGTCCAGGTGGTTAGGTGCTTGAGAAAAATCACATCTCTCTTGGGGCAAGGATAAGATTAATGAAATCCACACTTTCCAATCTCTCCATCTATAACTTGTCCATTTGCAAAGCCCCAGTCAGTGTCCTTAAAACAATTGAAACATTGCAAAAGGATTTCCTATGGGAACTTGGAGACTATAGGAAATATCACCTTTTCAAATGGGAGATTGTTTGTAGGTCAATGAGTTAGGTGGCTTAGGTCTAGGGCATCCCCTTGAGTGGAATGAATCGTTATTGACCAGATGGCTACGAAAGTTTCCACGTGAACCAAACATTCTATGGTGTGCAATTATTTTCTCAAAGTATGGGTTACAACGTAACGGGAAAAACTATTAGCAAACTCCTCTCAAATTTCTCGAAGTTCATTAGTTACGAACCTAGAAAGGTGGATGGGATCAGATTTTGGAGGATGTGTATGATGGGGTGAAACCCCGTTTTGTCAGAAATTCTTACGGATTTTCTTTGTGTCCCTCAAGAAAGGTATGACCATTTCTAAGTTTCATACCCTACTTCTATCTTCTCTTTCGACTTTGCATGGGACCTTGATGTTCAACAAGGTTTAAGTAATTCCGAATTGGAGGAAATTTTATCTCTTACCTCTTATCTATCCTATTTTTTATTGACCCCAGAGTTCATTACTCTCATATTTGGTCCTTATCTCCAAAAGGAATGTTTGACCCTCACTCTTTTTGATCAACACTGTTGTCTTCCTTACATGATGGTGTGGAATAATCAAGTGAGACTGAGATATAAGGCATTGTGTTGGGGAGTCGCTTATAAGTATGAACATTGGGAATATGCATCATCATCAACGCAAGGGATGGTACATCCTTCCGAATGTTTTCCATTTATGCTTATTAGATGGGGTGTCGACAATTCACATTTTTATCTATTATAAGTCTACAGTAGAGATTTGGTAGTACTTCTTTAATGGGTTTGGTGTGTCCTCAGTTTTCCCTCAAGAGATCCATGCATTTATTTGGAGTTGGTATCATGCCCCGTTTGGCAAGAGAGGTAAACTTCTTTGGAGATATGTGCTCGTTGCTTCTATATGGACCATTTGGGAAGAGCGGAATAGTATAATTTTTCACGATAAGAGACGGGATTTTAGGCATATGATTGGCGCGATCTCCATGAGATTAGCCTTTTAGGCTTCCACGATAGACACCTTCCATGGCATATCTATCGATTCGCTTCACAAATCTCTCAAAGATAAGATCAGATCCCCTGTGTTCTTGAGATCAGATACTTTTAGAGCCCTCATTTGGGCCTCCTACTTAAGTTCAACATTGATGGTTGCTCCTTGGGAAATCTAAGCCCTTCTGGAGTGATAGGAACATCATGCCACGTGGCCGTCCCAGGTACCATCAACATAGGAGAGAGGGTCCCTTGACCCTTTGGATTGAGTAGGATGATTAGAGGGGGCCACATGTCATTCTGGAGCTGATTTTGGAGACTTTTAGAGTCATCTTTTATGTGGGGAGATGTGGGGCCCACTTCCTTGGCTTGGTGGGGTTCATACGAGAAGACACATGAGGGGACATGTGTTTGGCATCTTCTTATGCTGTTGGTTATTAGTCTTTTATTAGTGGTTTATGATTTTATTTGATAATTTATTAAAATATAGAGGTTGGGACATAGCTGGAATTTAAGTTTTTTGTTTTTGGGAATTGTTGCCATCATGTAATAAAGCTCAATTATTGGTCTGGTCGACCACTCTAAGGAGAGGTCCGGATTGACCTTAGTTTCTATTTAGTTTGCTTTCTAAATTTTTGAAATTTTATTGATGTTAAAGGGGGAACCTTAGGAAATCGTAGCCTGATCAATGAAATTTTCTGAAAATTGGCATCTCTATTGCTTTGCACGATTAGTGGTTTCTCTCAAGCTTTCGCAGCTAAAACTTGGCTCAAGGATGGTGATGTCCAAGGGAGGTGAAGGTAGGTGTTTACCTCACAAAAGGCTCCATTACTTTCTTCTTCTCCTCGTCCTCCTTTTTATCTTACTGTTATTCTATTGAGTACTTGCTGCTACACAGAAAACCCCCCAATTTTCTTTACTTTTCTTCATCTCTAACCACTACAAACCCTAACCCATCCTCCATACTCATTGCCTAACCCATCCTCACCTCCCCTATTAAGCTCCAACAAACAAAAGTGAGGAATGTGTTATTCATAAAAATAAAAAAAAAAGTGAGAAATGTGTATCTCACATGACGAAAGAACTTAAAGAAATAAGAAGCCCAACCTCATCAGCACAAGGACATTGTGTGATGCAGCATGCATGTAGGTTAGTGGGTGTGTGTATAGGAGATAAGAATAAAATTGATAAAGTAATATTAAAATATAAACAAGATTCCTACTTGCACATCCACATACTAAATCAAGTGATTCTTTAAGTTAAATTCCTTATGCATGTAAGAGTTGAAACATACAAAGCAATGAACAATATTAAACCTAAACCATGAGTTGATTAGTGATTAACTTAAAGATTATAAAAATGTTAGGTTGCTGTCCAAAATTCAGAACATATCAAAGTGTCTAAAACTGATCAATAATAATAATAATAATAATAATAATAATAAGAGGAAAATATGGGGAAACTATATGGGTAAGGGGAAAACAATTATGGAATCAAATAGGCAAAGATGAGAGGGTTTTAGTCTAAGAAAAACAAGTTCAAACAGGGTATTTTAAGGTTTAGAACAATAGTACAATCAGCCCTTAACTGAACCACATGGCCAACATGACAACCATACCATAGGATTCAAAGAGGACCATTGTAAAGACATAAAAATACCTTGAATCTGCAGCCAATCCTCTGTATGATGCTTCTAGGTGATGACTAGAGATGATGTCATGCCAAAGTTGACCAAAGAGATGAACTTGTAGGTGGCCGAAAATTTCAGGTCCTATAGGAGCACTACTACCAGCCTCTATTTGACCCAGGTGGAATGGAATGATTCCCAACAGATTTGGGATGACTTCCTTTTGCTTTAGTGCTGCCCTAGGGTTAAATAAACCCTGTTAAAATCATTCGGTCAAGCTCCTAAGAAATAGGAGTTGGAATGGAATTTCCCACAATGTCTTGATTTGTTTGTTTTAACGCCTGTTGAGAGGAACTAGGAGAATATCTCAATCAGGTTGGACTTAATAGAAGGGGTCCCACCACCCTTAGGTTTGTCTTGGGGTATCTAACAACCTGGGGAGAGATCAAATTCTTAATCCCTATATTGAAGGAACTGAGGCTGATCTCGCATGATCACTTTGAGAGGAGTTAATGCCTGTCCAACTGATATACCAGCAAGGGCTCTTCGAACAGCCTATGAAACTGAATTAAACCTCTTCAAAAAGGATTGTTTCACTCTTATGAAACTTCAAGGAATACTTGCTTGCTCAAAACCTAGAAGATGATGATCTCATGTTGAGTTTCTTGTGGATCAATCGGATTCAGCACAGTAAAAGTATCAAAACAAGGTATAAATAAAAGGAAAAGAAGAAAGAGGAAGAAGAAACCTTTAAACCCAAGGGGAAGGGAGTGGCCTCCACTACTAGTGTTAAACTAGGGGAGAGCTTAGACCCATTATAGGGTTTTGGGTTTCGTTAACCTGAAGCAACATTGGAAAGGAAGAAGCCATTAACCAAAACACAAGGAATTTTTATTCAATATTCGATGTCCTCCAAAAAACCCTGGTCGTGGGCTCTTATAGAGAGTCCCACGGCTAGGGTTGGTTACAAATAGAAACCAATTTCAAAATTAAACCCTTCCCTTATTCTTTTATGAAAAATAACTCCCAAAATATAAAATTAGCAAAAAACTCCCTAAATAACTCTCAACGATAGAAATACCCTCACTACATGTAGCATGAAATAAAAGGACATTAAAAAAAAAAAAAAAAAACAATCTAATGAAACCATAACATGGGCGCAACCCTCTTGCATTGCCTTTGGTAAACTTGGAACTCGCGCTTGGACTTGATGTCTTCATCATTGTGTTAGGGGGGACTTGGATGGGGAAACATGATTGAGTCCCTGTGGGCGCATTTTTGAATCCCTACTTTTTCTTTGGCTTCGGATGAGTCCTTTTTTCTTGCTATGAATATTGTAGAAAATCATTGGGTTATCACCTAATAACCATTGGCCATATTGCATTTCTTTTGTTTGAAGACAAATATACACATACATATCCCAAGCTTCAAATTACATGCCATTTTGGTAGTTGTTCTTGGTTTTATTACCATTAATCTCATCCAAAAGATTGAATTGACATCCTTGCAAGGCTTTGGTAAAAGTTCTCATTTTTTCACCTTATACATTTAGGTTAATAGTGAATCACTGCTCTAATCTTTTTTCATTATAGGAGCCTTAATGGTGTTGACACTGAAAGTCATCTCATGTGCTATTAATTACAATGATGGGCTATTGAAAGAGGAGGGCCTGCGTGAGGCGCAAAAGAAAAATCGGTTGCGTCAATTACCTTCTTTAATTGAGTACTTCGGTTACTGCCTCTGCTGTGGAAGTCACTTTGCTGGACCAGTTTATGAAATGAAGGATTATCTTGAATGGACAGAAAGGAAAGGGGTATGTTCATGAGGTTGTTTTTCATGTTCATTTTTGTATTCTGTCTACTTTAAATTAGACAACTCTGAGCTATTGTTATCTTCAATTACACAGATTTGGAGCCAGTCTGGGAACAGGCCATCCCCATCACCTTACAGTGCAACTATTCGAGCTCTAGCTCAGGCTGCTGTATGCATGGCCATATATTTGTATCTGGTACCATATTTTCCACTATCCCGGTTTACTGATTCTGTCTACCAGGAATGGGGATTCTGGAGACGGTTGGGTTACCAGTACATGTCTGGCTTTACGGCACGTTGGAAATATTATTTTATTTGGTCAATCTCAGAGGCTTCCATCATCATCTCTGGTCTCGGATTCAGTGGTTGGTCTGATTCTTCTCTGCCAAAACCGCATTGGGACCGTGCAAAAAATGTTAATATTCTTGGTGTCGAGTTGGCAAAGAGTGCAGCTGAGTTGCCACTCATGTGGAACATCCAAGTCAGCACTTGGCTTCGTTATTGTGAGTTTCTGCTGCTATATTTACCAGACGAACACATGCTCTTCTTCCAATTTCTGCTTAGATATGTAATCTGGACATGGATAAATGTTAGGCAGAGTCTGTATATTCTGATACCTGTCTGTGATTCTGTGTGGTATACCATTAGTTTTCAAACAACCATACTTGTGTGTGTGTGCGTGTGCAGAGTCTGTATATTCTGATACTGTATGTGGTATACCATTAGTTTGCAAACGACCATAATTGTGTGTGTGTGTGTGTGTAGAGTCTGTTTATTCTGATACCTGCCTGTTATTCTATGTGGTATACCATTAGTTTGCAAACAACCATAATTGTGTGTGTGTGTGTGTGTGTGCAGAGTCTGTTTATTCTGATACCTGTCTGTGATTCTATGTGGTATACCATTAGTTTTCAAACAACCTACTTGTGTTTGACTACTTGCCTTTTTGGAGGATAAAATTTACAAGTGATGGTTCAAACTAATCTTACCAGAAAAAAAGTTCAAACTATTTGTCTTGGATGTTTGGGAACATCTAATCAGCGCAAATTTTGAACTATAATCCATCCAAGAGGGAAACCATTATTGGTGTGGCCAAGTTCAGAGCATGTGCTCCATATATTCAGTAAAGATGTTAAATTACTATGACATAGTGGTTCAACTATAGTATTCTATCAGTCTTTCAACACAGACATGCTCGTGCATATTTATAATTTATGTATATGTATACAACACTCTTTACAAATGTGTGGTGAGACCATGTTTACATCATCTGATATTGCACCAAACTAACTGTTCTTCATTTTGCATTGTGCTCGGCGCATCAATGGAAAAAGTACTCTTTATTTTGTTTGTTGTTTCTTTACAATGTATGGTGAGACCATGTTTACATCATCTGATATTGCACCAAGCTAACTGTTCTTCATTTTGCAATGTGCTCAGTGCTTCAATGGAAAAAGGAGTACTCTTCATTTTGTTTGTTGCTAATAAAGTTATGATTATTGATCCCACATCATCTTGTAATCATGCCCCTGAACATCAATTGGAAATATCAGGACATGAGGGTTGCAGAAAGCTAGCATAAGTAATTACATTTATCTATATATATATTCTTTGTGAGCAATCTAATGTTTTGTATTGCATTAGATGTTTATGAGAGACTTATTCAAAAGGGAAAGAAACCTGGTTTCCTTCAGTTGTTGGCTACACAGACTGTTAGTGCTGTTTGGCATGTGAGTATGATTATACCTTTTCTCTGTCTTTGAAATGCTGTTGAGATCTTTTGGTGATTTTACAAACTGATGATGTATTTGATTATTCACTTTTGGCTGACTGTTCATACTTCGTACTGTCATTGCTGATTGAGCATCCTTTTTCTGATTTAATGGGACCTTCATGCTTCTACATGTACATGAATTGATTTTGATGCTCTTTTTCTTGGATGAAAACAGAAGAATTTATCTTATTAACAGTTAAGTCTCTGTAATTGTAACCTGTGGCAAGCTCTTGGTTATCACTTTTTAACTATTATTGAGGGTGTGGAAATATAATTTTTAAAATTTTCAAGTGTGTCAGGTAATTCAGATGGATTTTAATGTGTGCCTTTTTGGGTGATTGTTTAGTTTTGTTGGGGAATATGTTTGCCTTGTACCTGGGCCACTGCTGATGTGGCCACAACTACCCTTGTCTTCGCCATTCAATCCCCCTATTGTGACAATGTTTTTGAACTTTCTCAAATGAATTTTCATCTTTGTCAATCAATCCAAGTCTATTTTTTGTGGCTGTGTTGTTAAAGATTCTGGAACTCATCCTTTGCTCTGCCTGATTTTCTGTACCATTTTGGAGACGTATGAAAAGAAGGTTTTAGTCGATGTCCCATATTTTAGATCTCTCCTTTGTGTGTGCATTGGTGTTAAACTCGTGATTGGTGGTGATTACAGGGATATTCATTATAATGAAATGTTCATCCCTGTTTTTCAAATGTAACTCTACTCTATCCATTTAACCTTCTCCCTTCTCTGGTTTTATCAATTTACAGGGATTATATCCTGGGTACATCATATTCTTTGTTCAGTCAGCGTTGATGATTGCTGGTTCTAAAGGTTGGCTTCTAGTCTCTATTATTCTGTTTATATTTTATGGTGATTATTAATCATTTCTTAAAGACTTCTTTTTGTTTGTGAGCAGTTATTTACAGATGGCAGCAAGCTATTCCCAAAAATATGGGTCTGCTTGGAAAGATATTGGCATTGACAAACCTTGCATATACGCTATTGGTTTTGAACTATTCTTGCATCGGTTTCATGGTTAGCTCAGATCTGATGCATGCCTTTTTTTGTCTTCGAATTCATTTGTTTTGAAGATCAAAATTTAACTTCTATTTACCTGCATTAATGTAGGTCTTGAGCATGCATGAGACACTCACTTCATATGGGAGCGTGTATTATGTTGGCACCATTATTCCCATTGTATTAATCCTTCTGGGATACATCATCAAACCGGCCAAGTCCACCAGGTCTAAAGCTCGGAAAGATCAATGAGTGTATTGGAAGAAGAGAGATACGGCTCTTATAACCATATGTAGCAGTGGTTCTTACCCTCTTTAACTCAGTAAAATTTAAAATTCTGATTCAGATTGATCCTGCCAAAATGTAAACCATCTGAGGCTTTGCCTCATCATCTCTTCAGTTTGTATCGACTGTTTATTTGTATTGTTTTAGAGTACAAACCATCACATACGAATTCATTGAAAAAGGGATTCTAGTGTGATCTTTTCATTTTTTGTACAGTGGGGTTTCCACCATTTTGTTTTTGTTGGGTAAGAACTAAGAAGTGCACATTGCTCATCTTGCTCCTTGATTCAATTGATGAACCCTACTGAGGAGATCTCACAACCTTAAACCATTATAGTTAGATGGCCATAGCCAATTATCATTTGCATTCGGACAGATTAATTTAATGATAAAAAAAGCAAAATTCCTTAAATCGCTTGGTCAGTATCATCCAACAGGGTTGGCTACTGGCCCCAAAAGAAGATTTACTAGAGGATCGTGACCTTTGATCTATGACTAGGTGTAAATGATGAGGATCTATGATTAATTGGGTCCCATGTTTTTGAGGGAAAAAAGCATCATGATCAGATGATCATTAACCATATGATTTGTAGATTGTTCTTAGAGCTTCAATAGTTTGTTTTTTTTTTCATGATCCAAAGTAACGCAATAAAAAAACCGACGCTGGCTGTCTTAGATGGGAAATATTCAGTTGAGTTCTGAATTTCCGTTCCTTTGTACATAGAATGCATCCCAGATATCTAACCTAGACTTGTGTACGGATCCTGCAGCCCCAAATCCAAGATTTAGTTTGGGTTGGGCTATTGTTGAGGAGCCCTGTTCGGAAGCCCGGGACTCAGATGACGAGTAAAAATGTCAAATGCTCGTCCCAATCAAATCAATGAGCCTCAAATGCATATGCTTACGGGCTTCCACTACAGGGCAGTCTGACCCAACCCAAGGATATATATGTTTTTTGGGTAAAAGTAATTCTTATGGTATTACATAATTGTATATGTAAAAAGTAGAAATATAACAGTCTTTAAGTTAGTTGTATTTCTTTGACTGTGGGGAGACTTGCGTTGAAGTCTCTGATTCTTCATTTCAAATATATTTTTTTCCTTTATGCTTTACTAGTAGGGGCTGAAATCATCTACGCCACCCCCCTGATGGGACACTTGGGGGGGGGGGGGAATCAATTCACTTTTTGGAGATTTTTGATTCCCCCCCTCCCCCCGGAGTGTCCCATCAGGGGGAGCGGCGTAGATGATTTCACGCCATAGTAGTAGGTGGCACGTGTAATAATTGTGGCCTCCAAAATGATGCCTCGGATTTGGTGTGACCCCTAAAGTGAGCCTAAGGTAGGACTGAGACTGACACATCAGTGCCAAAAAAGTGACTTACAGTTTTTGGGGGATGCTTTTCACTTTTTAGTGCTTTCACTTTTTAGTGCTGATGTGTTAGCCCCTGATGTCAGTCCTACCTCAAGCTGACTTCAGGTGGTCCTACCAAATCCTCGGGGCCAAGTGAAAGAAAAATCGGAAAAAAAAGAGAGATGAAGAAAGCCATATAATTAGTAAATGGGTGTTACCATTTTATTGTTTTTGTTTTTGGCATGACATTTCAAATTTGTTTTACACAATGTCAAAATTATCATTTAGGCTCCACTTGGCAGCCACATGTAAATCGTAATGTAATCATTTCATTTGAGCTTTTCAAGGCGTTTGTAGCGATGAGATGATGGTTTTGTAATGAACTCATTCAAATTTATACCGATTTGTTAACTACAATTAGAAATGAAGTCATATTAGGTTTTTCTGTGTAATGGAATGACTTATGTTATCAAGCACAAATCAATGCAAATCTGAATGAATTCATTATAAACCATCCTGTTGTGGCTACAAAAGCCTTGGGAAACTCAAATGAAATGGTTTCATTATAGGTGACTGCCAAATGCAGCCTTAATATTTAGTTTAAGATGTTTTCTTTTAAACAAGAGATAGCTTGGGGAAAGAGCATTGTCGGAAATTTTGCAGTCCAAATTAAGAACTTTGAAATGCTAGCTGCTTGCGTGTAAAATTTGGATGTGAACAATTTACGGTTGATTTATTAGGAGTTCATTTTTGGACGAGAGCAAATGTTCTACTCCCAAAGTTGTCTACTCCCCCATACTCCCAAATACAAAGGTTAGCACATGATCCTTTTTCTGAAAGGGGTTAGATGAAATTTCAAATTCCTACCAATTTTCTTCCATGTGTCATCCCTGGACAGGATTTTCTTCATTTTTGAAAACCGTTTTTACAGTTTTAACCCTATACATCATGGCCTTTGTGTATGGAAGCATGGGAGTAGAACATTTGCTTTCTTGTTTCATTTTATGTTTAAGCACAAGACCAAAAACCATTTTACCCCCAGGGGACAAACAATGGTGACTTCTCATTGATGTTAAAACATTAAAGTAATCCAAGCCTGAGCCCACTTTGCCCAACCTGGTCCTTGATGGACCCAGCCAAATTGGATACGAATTTGATTAGGTAAATTAAACTTAATTTGGGCTAGGCAATACACCTTGTGTTGATACTCCGGTTGGGCATGGTTAAGTAATCTAAGTGGAGAGATTTCATGCCAGTGTTTACCATGCACATGACACGATGCCTAACAAAGGGTATTTTGAAAAAAAAAACCCAGTATTTGTTATTATAAATTTACCATAATACCCTCCTTTAACCCATGTGTATTTGCCAAGACACACCATGTCACACATTGCATCACACATTAATTGGTACTTGTGTTATATCTCTCTAGTTAGACTGGAGATGATTCAAACCCTGGGTTATAGGTTGATGGTTGGGTTTCAATTAACCCAAGTCCAGTTCAACCCAGCTGACCGACTGATAATGCATTTTTTTATTTTATTTTTGGTAAGGAGCATTAGCACAATTTCATTCAACTTTAATATCTCACTATTACGAAAATCCATTACAAGAATGGAGATATTCTTTGAAGGAGAAGTGTACCATTCCACTTGGGAGAAAGATGTTCTCTAGGGCTGTTTGTTTAGAAGCAAAGGTATGGGGAACTGTAGAAAAACATACGGTTTTCCCACCGTTTGCCACATTTTGCCACCACTTATAAACTTTTTTGTTGCCTTTCCTACCAAATGGAAAAATAGTGTACGAAAGTAAAGTGAAATATAACTTTTCCACATTTTGGTGCCTTTTGCTTGTAATTAGACATGCATTGGCGCACCAAATTATGATTTTTTCATATTTTACTTTGCCACTCCCATGATGGTTTTCCCATCATTTTCATGTTGTTGGCAATTACTTTTAAACAGTCACAACTTAGATGCTATAGTTGTCATAGCATGGGCTACTTTAGTGCAATTTCAAGGAACATATGGTATGGACACTTGGGGTTGGGAAATTTGGAAAAGGATTCAACGACAGTTTCATATGATGTTTCGAATTCATTAGGGAATTTGAGCAATTTTATTATTGAACATTCTCACAATCAAAAAATTATCACCTTCAAGTTATATAAGGAATTCTAAAACTTCTTTCACAAACAAGAGACTCAAATAAAACACCATAGTTATAGTCTTCTCTAGGCTACAAGCTTGTAATTCATTTGATTTTCTTTGAATAAAGGAGCTTCTATAATTTCTAACTAAATTTGCTGTTGTACATTGAGTACTTATTGAATCATCAACATTTACCTTAAAAGAACCACTAGGAAGAGGCTTCCAATGAGAAGTGCTAGATACCCTAATGTCCCTTGTGGAATAGATCTTAAAGTCTCTTCATCTGGACTATGATCTTTGATATTCTCACGATATTAGCTATTATAGATTATGCTAAGACCCGTTTATGGATTTTGCACAAGCCAGTTTATGTTCAAAAATCAATTTGTTTTTTAGCTTGCAAAATACACTATAATATTATGATCCTTCTTGGAATATTTTGTTGGAAGGAAGAGATGACAACCAATCATTTATTCGTTCTTGTAATGTTTTACAACAATCTCTTAGTCTGAATCTTAAAGGCGACCCAAATCACCACCTTAGTCAGTTCGCATTAAAAAATAAAAAAAGATGATCAATAGTCTGTCCCTCGTTTCTGCGTATTAGTCTTAAGACAAGAACCCCAGAAGACACTTTTTTTCTCTTTCCAAAATTTAGGAAGAAAATGCTCTGAGAGAACAAATGTGTTGTAGTGTTTATGGTGAAATATAAACTGTCACATGATGTGCTTGGCCGAGTAAATTAGCTGCGCTTGCCGCTTCGATTTCGCGCCAACAGAGAGCTTTCTTCTCATCCTTGCATTTCCTTTCCTCCTTCCGTCTTCTGCAACACAATCACTCGTACTTCGAGAAGAACAAGAAGAAATCAAACAATTTCAGCTCGTCTGGACAATTCTGGAGGGCCAAAACAGCAGCAGCAGGAGCTCAACCTCTCCGTTCTTCGCTTTACGCTTGGTGAGTGGAACCCATTTCTTCTCTCTTCCCAAACGAGCTTTCTTATTGTTTGTGGGTTTTAGGTATTCCTGGGTTGGACGAATCCTACTTACCCAAATGGATTGGCTACGCCTTCGGCTCTCTTCTTCTCTTGAACCACTTCGTGGGCTCCTCGAGTTCATCCACGACTGCAGAACAGATTGTACGGATTCACTAATTTTAATTTAGTGTTGTCTCTAGATTAGAATTTTTGAAAATTTCAGGTGGGTTTCTGTTGATTTGTTGGTTTGGTTTTCGTATTGTTCTTGTTGTTGGCAGAGATCGGAAGTTCTGGGTCTTTCTTTGGCAGCGTTCTCGATTTCCCTTCCCTATATTGGAAAATTTCTCAAGGTATATTCTTGAATCTGCATTTTTTTAGATGGTCCGTGTTTAGCTGGAGATGTTGGCCTCTTTAGGGATGACAAGAGATTAAGATTGAACACGTTTACCAGCGCTTTTGGTTTGAATGGCTAAAAAAATTGGAGGCTCTCCTGCACTTGGAACAATTGATGGTTTTTCTCTACCATTATGAATTTCTTTGAGATGAAAATGGAATACCTTGAAGATTAACATTATCAATTATATATGAAGATTAATGACTCAGTTTCAGAGTGCTTCTTGGCCAAGCCTGAAACTGATAGTTTGTTCTACATGTGTGTAAAGATCACTATGATTTGGATTTCTATTCATGTGAACCAAATTGTCATCTCCCTCTGCCCAGAATTGATCCAACTTAGATGAACAATTTGTTGAATTGGGAGTTGGGATTTGTTTTATACATGTCTTGGTTAAATCTGACCATGTCATGTCGGTTTGTTGGACAGCGATGGTATACATAAACAATCTTTGTACATCGATTACTCTATTCCCTGATATTTTCTCCTTTCCCCTTGACAAATATCTCATTTACTTACTAGAAAGAAAGAAAATGAAAAGAGAGAGAGAGAGAGAGAGAGAGAGAGAGAGAGAGAGAGAGAGAGAGAGAGAGAGAGAGAAGCAGTACTGCATTTTTCATCTTTGCATTATCAGGAGTTGGACTTGGCTTTTGATCTTCTTTTCATTAACCTTTTTATTTTCTTCGGCTTTTCTTAGGTTTCTTTTCTGTCACATCAATCTTTAAAATTCAAGTGTTTATCAATCGACTTCCTATTCCTATACTTGGTGGCAAGATCCCTCGTGAAACTTTGCTTACTACTAAACCTGCTTATCATCATCTCATAGTTTTTGGTTGTCTTTGTTATGCCCAAAATTTAACTCCGGGAAGGCACAAGCGTTCCTCGTGCTATCAAGAGTGTTTTACTTGGGTATCCTTATGTATGGTCAATGGGGTTTCCGTGTCTGATGACTCTGATCTCCAATCTGATAAATCTTTATTAGCTAGGATGTCACTTTTCATGAAAAACACTTTTTCATTCAGAAATACAGTTCAACATGTTACCAACCTTTCTGTTGTTTTACCTGCACCAATTTTTATGTCTTTTTCCTCTCTATTCTCCTGAAACCACCATTTCACTGCCTCCATCATCTATCCCTCCACTTGAACCTACACCTCCATCTCCTTTTGGAACTGCACCTTCACCTTCTTCATCCATTAGACCATCTTCTCCTCTAGTACTTTGTCGCTATGCTTGGCCTCTCAACCTACCATCACATTTAGCCGATCTATCACTTCCACTACACTTTCATTACCTAATGCAAAAAAACATTTACCTGATCTAGCACTTTGTTTCTTATGCTGCATTATCTTCAGCACACCATGCTTTCACCGTTGCTATTAGCTCTGATGTTGATCCCAAGAACTTTCAATAGGCGATCCAAAATCCGAAATGGCGTGAAGCCATGGAAGTTGAAATCAAAGCTTTTGAACAGAACTGAACATGGAATGTTCAACTTCTTCCCCTTCGAAAAGACCCATCGGATGTAAATGGGTTTATAAGGTAAAATAGTACTTTAGTGGATCTATTGAGCACTACAAAGTGCGTCTTGTGGCTAAAGGGCATAATTAGATTGAAGGATTCGACTATTGTGAAACTTTTTCCCTCATTAAGCTTGTTTCTGTTTGTTGCTTGCTTGCTATTGCATCCATTTAGCATTGGCCTTTGTTTTTTTTTGTTTTTTCTTTTGATGGATAAAATACATTATTGGAAAAGAGGGAATAAGCAATCCATAAGGAGCAAAACAAAAGGGAAAAGAAAGAAAAGACTTTTCACCCCAAATATACGTGTAAGCCAAAAATCTAAAGAAAAATGACCTGAAAATGCCCTCTCCAGCCCCCTAAAAAAGGGTGTACGCCTAAGCTTACAAAGGACTGCAACCTACTATCTCGTTCTAGTCCCTAAGGAGGTCCCCAGCTCGCAAATGAACTCAATCCTTACATTGGGAAGCCCAAAACATAATATTCTCCTTCGCTCGCTCGTAATTTGAAAGGAAGGTTCCGTGTGTCCCTCAAAAGCCCTCTTATTCCTCTCTATCCAAATTGACCAACACAGTGCAGCTGGCACAAGTCTCCAAATCCTCTTCTTTCTAGTAGAAAAAACATTGCCCTTCCAAATGAAAAGGAGAGTGGATAGATTTGGATGGGGAACCTAGCATGATGCAGCATGCATGTAGGTTAAAGTAATGCATAAACATAAGCAAGATTCCTACTTGCACATCCACACACTAATTTAGGTGATTCATTTGGTTAAGTTCAACGAACATGTTAAGAATTAAAGCATACAAAGTCAATAGCAGTAAAGGAACCTAATTAATATGTGAGGGTAACCAACTAACGTAATGATATCAAATAAGTGGGTTTGCTGTACAGAAAATTCTGGAGTACTAAGAACTAAATAAGGTGTTTTACAGGTGTGGATTGGATGGTAAAGATGACTCCTATGATAGGCTGCTGAAATAGGCCATTCTATACAAAAATTTGGTGATATCCATAAATATTAAAAGGCCTTAGTTGCTACTCAATAAAATCCAGCAAGCACACTGAGGAGACTTTTATCAAACAAGAGGGGAACAGGACATATAGCAGTCTATCAAAGCAGGCTATCAATGTGGCAAAACATGTTAACCTTGTAGGTACTAACGAAATTGATATGTAGGGATCAGATTATGCTTGAAATAGAAGAGGTGGGGATTAGGTAAATACTCAAAAATTTAGGCAATCAGCCCACAGTCCATGCGAAGGTCACCACCATGAATCACTAATCAAAGGTTCAAGCGATGATACCAAAAATGAGTTTTATCACCTGATTGTCATTGGAGAAAGGTCCCTGGATGCTTCAGGAGGTATATGTCTTCAAATCAACGCCAAATAAAGTTACTGGAGGTGAGAATTTAGAGGTGACTCAAATCTGTCGAAAACATAAGTGTGCCGCCAGCCTTGATTTCAAGAACATGGTTCTCTCCTTAACAGTAAACTTCAGACCAGGTAAGGTGACTCCTAGGATCGCTTGGGAGTTAGGAAAACACCAGTTGAGCAGCTTCAAAAATTTCAACTGTGGGTGAGGGATAGAGCTGATCTTGTGAAGCCTCTAAATTTCAGCAGAATGACGCCTGGCAGACTTCAATAAGAGATTATTGTGAATAAACTGAATTTTAGGGATGGGCCCACCATGTTTAGCATCGACTAGGGGTTGCTAAAGCTTGTAGAAAGGATTGACACCAACAGCCCTTGTATGTAGGAGTAGTGTTGGATCTCATGGAAAGTCTGTTTTCCTGAGTTTAACGGCAGGTGACTCCAGTCTAAAAATCACTCAGATCCGCAAATAAAGAAAGAGAATCTGTAGGGAGATCGTTTAGCAGTAGGGAGAGTTGTAGAGGTGTCAAACTGATCAACAAAGTCGCGTGAGGAAGATGGGACTCGATTTCCCAATTCAGCCTGTAGGTACCTGTCACACCTGGGACTCTTACTTGCTGAGATGTCTGGTTCAAAACATATACAAGTGGTGATATTGCTGTTTGAATGTGGTCATCCAGCCTTATAGAACATCATAGAGGTGTTGTTATGTTGGAAACTTCAACGTGGATTAGTTGGTGATGAAGATTGCATGAATGCCCTATTTTTCCAACAAAATATAATTTGAAAATTTTAAATAATTATGAAGAAGACCTTTAACCCGAGGGGAGGGAGTGGCCTCTATCACAACCGTTAAACTAGGTTAAACCTAGACCTTTTATAGGGTTTTAATAGCTTCAACCTACAGGAAGATGAAGACCATCACAAGCCAAAACGTGAACCTTTTCAATCTTATTGCATCATAATGACTTGGTTGGTCGTGGGCTCTATAAATAGAGTCTCACGGTTAGGGTTTGTGTATATAAAATAGTGAGTGGACAAAATAACCCTCCTTCTACGAATCCTATGACAAAAATACCCCTACACTACTAATAATAACAAAATACCCTCATGCAATGAATAAAGACCAACATACCCTCAAAATTCTGTGCCCCTTTTTACATAAGCCGCAATTACATAAAGAAAATAAAAGAACGAAATTAAAATGGTCGTGAACATGGCTCAATCATCATCCTGGTCATGATGTCACATCATAGCATATACTAAAATCCCTTATGACTCCAAACCAAACCTTCCACGTGAAGGGGCAATGCAGTAAAATGTGAGAAACTGATTCACCGTCCCCATAGCATTGGCCTTAGTTTTAGTTTGATGTTAATAGGGTGTCAACAAGCTAAGTAAGCTGACCCTTGCTAAGCCCAACTCATGCTCGTCACACAAGGATGAGCTTGGCTCACCAAATGGGGTAAAAGTGTCAAATAAAGGTGCTCAATTCAAAAGGTTGGTGTCCAAAAAGAGGCATCAAATTCAAAAACACATCATGTGTTAGTCTATGGTGCACGTCATACACTAATTTACTCCTAGCTTACAAATGTATGTCATTATAAAAAAATGATATTTTATTTGATGGACGTGACATTTTGGTACAGTAAAAACAATTTTTTTTGGGTAAAGAATATATGAAACTTTTACCAAAATTAAAAAAATAATTGAAAGCATTTTTATTATTAATATATTATAAGTCAAATTAATTCTTTATTTTTATAAATTCCATTGAATGATTGATATGATGGCATGATACCATGTTATTCCAATAAATACACAAATACTATAAATATGTGTAATTTAAATACATAATATACTAGGTGCAATGCCCCCTTGCTCAGGTGGTTGTGGCATTAACCTTCCAAGAGGAAGGCAAGGGGTTGAATCCTCCTGGTGATATTTCGTGGCATGCTTGCTTAGTCTCTCCGATCGTAGTATGGGTCCCGCTATGTGTGGCTGTCAAGTGGGCCTAGTGGGCCTAAGTATTATATACATATGTAAGACCTTTAATGAGTTGAGCTTAGCATAGCTCGACTCAGGCTCACTTAGCTAAACAAGCTTAATTGGAGGCTCAGGCTTGGCTCATGACAAGCCGAGTTGAGCTAGCTTGGTTCATTGACAACCATAGATGTTAATAATGCTTTTTTGCATGGTGACCTCAACTAGGAAGTTTAGATGTTACCACCACTCGATTTTACCTAAAAAGAGGAGAATTTAGTTTGTCGACTTAGCAAGTTGCTTTTTGGTCTCTAATAGGCATCGCATACTTGGTTTGCCAAGTTTTTGTCAGTCCTTCGTCATGCCGGTGTCAAGCAATCTATTGCTGATTATTCCCTTTTACTAACCAGTTCTATCTTAACAATCATTCTCATTTATGTGGATGACATCATTACAACAGGGGCAGGCAATATAGTTACTATTAATGCATTGAAGCTCTTCGTCTAAAGTTTATTTCCCATCAAGCATTTGGGTATTATAAAATATTTTTTGGTCATTGAAGTTGCAAGATCTAATAAAGGGATTTTTCTTTCACAATGCAAATATACTTTGGAGCTTCTTGATGATGTTAGTCATCTTAGTTTAGGGTTAACTTAGTCTCTGATGGAATCTAAAGTTAACATCCTTAGATGGAACATTATTAGCTGGATTCAGGAACTTATCGTCATCTTGTTGGTCGCTTCATCTATCTTAGTATAACAAGGCCTGGCATTGTTTACTTAGTTCAGATTTTTCTTTTTGTGAGATAAAAGCAACTATTTTATAAAAAAAAAAGGAAAAAACAAGAAAACAATACATCCACCAAGGAGGTGTGTGGAACAAGAAACAACAAAGAGTCATAAAAACAAGGAAACAAAGCATGATTACCAAACAAAGAGGACTAAACAGGCTCATTCCAAATAGCTGACCACTCTAATTCATCAAAGTCCTTTTCTATAGAAACCCATTCCAACAAAGTCTCATAGACAAGAACAAGGAGATAGTCTTGGGCAGAGGACTTAAAGATATGATGGTTTCTCTCCTTCCAGACCACCCAACAATAGCCCTCGGAAGGAAACACCAAATGACCGTAGGAATACCCCTCAATCTCTAGTCCATTCAGAGTTAGGTCTTTGAACGAGTTTGGAAAGACCTAAGAAATATTGAGTTTAGCCAGTTCATGGATAAGCCTCTCACACCACATCTTGAAGCACAGCTCTTCGTGTCTTATGGTATCACAAATCCCACTCTTGGAAAGGGAATTTTATTTTCTTCATCCAGTTCTTTTCATACATCAACCTATTGTGATTCTGACTGGACAAGCTGTTCAAGAACTCGGCATTCCATCACTGGTTGTTGCACATTTCCTGGTGATAGTCAAGCATCTTGGAAAAATGAAAAAGAAATCCATTGTGTCTTGTTCTTCAGTAGAGGTAGATAATTGCTTTATGGTTTCCACTACATGTGAGTTCATATGGCTAAAATTTTTGTTGCATGATCTTGGCATCTTTCACCCGCAGCCAATGGGCCTACACTATGATAATAAGGCAGCACTTCATATAGAATCAAATCTAGTGTTTCATGAACAAACTTAACATTTAGAGATTGCCTGCCATTTGGTTTGTAAAAAGCTTTAAGTTGGACTTCTTCAAACTTGATATGTTCCTTTGAACCATCAATTGGCTGATATTTTCACCAAATCCCTTGGTATAGATCTTTTTTAGAACTAATCTGACTAGTTGGGTACTCATGATATTCATGCTCCAAATTCAGGGGGAATATTAGTGATGGATAAGGATATGGGATTGATTCGAAGTCAATCCATTGTTATCCTTCAAGTTCTGTTGGATACATTATCATCTATCCTTATCTTTCCAATTCTGTTGAGGCTTCTTCCTGTGTGGTTGTGGATTGTCCACATAATGTATTGCAATAACCAAAAAGCTGTAACTTGGGTTATTGAATAAGAGAAATACCTCTCGTGACTTCATCATCATGGATGTAGGCATACAGCAGAGCCACGTAAATCTCGTCTCCTCTTTGTGGTTGTTTCTGTTCCTTAACAGCCTTATCAGGATTTAGACCTGGCTTTTGATCTCCTTTTCACTATCCTTTGTATATTTTCCTCAGCTTTTCTTAGGTTTCTTTTCTGTCACATCAATCTTTAAAATTCTGGTGTTTATGATACTTTAGGCTGCACTTTTGTGTTATTATACCTGTTTTAGGTAATGGAAATATTTTTTTAACTTCGGAAAGTGGATTGAAGAAAAGGCCTCCAGTGTTTATCACAACCTCTCTACAGAAAGTGCAGATCCTGTAGTGCCTTGGCATCTCTGTATACGTGAAGGGCTTCAAACCTAGGATGCCTGCCTGACAGCCTGTGAAATGTTGCAGGGTGCGACTCCAGCGGATCAGTCAACTCTCCCTGAAGGCAACAAGCAAATTTTTATTATGACGGAAAATAGTTCTGACACTCAAAAGGAAGATTTGGCTTGGGGAACATATGTCTTACTACGCAATACAAATACCATATCAGTGGTAAGATGCAAGATTCAAAACCAATATAATAGAATTGTAAAAATGAATTTGTATACATATTGATGCATTGTACTGTTGGGGCCAAATTTATTGTTTTCATAAAAATGTCCAAAATAATATGTGGCTGTTATTTGAGTTTCAAGCATTAGTATTTATTTATTAATAGACTTTTAACTGTTGTTTTTAACATAAAAGTTACTTTTTCCATTGGTCTTTGCTTTTTACCAGCTTATATCAGTTCGGGATGCATTATGTGTACGTGGCTATTGGAGTGCACCTGAAGATGTACCCAAAGATTGCCAACTTGATTGGTTTGAGAGACAGATTCAACAAATTGGCCTTTCTGATTTGGAGGACACACTTTATTTTCCTCAGAGTCCAGGTAAAGTTTGAACTGTCTTGTTCTAATTCTTCAAGAAAGAGCAAGAATGTAACCTATTGGATTGGGTTAATGTTACATTTTCTTTATCTTTCTTGGTTTTTCTCTGTTACAAATTGTGGTCAGATGGGGTCTGAAATAAATATAATTAATTCCACAATGGTGTCTAGAAAGTTTTTCTACCTTCCTCTACATGAGCTTCAGCAAATCGAGGTAATTTGGTAAAAATGATGGAGGCAGTTTTCAGGGTTTTTTGAGCATAACCTTGGGGTACACTCTAAGTCTACCTACAATGTTGACTGATTTGAAATGTGTTGAAATGAAAAAAAAAAAAAAATGTTAGGGGATATATCCGGTATTTCTTTGCTTGAATAACATTTCAGTATTGTTCATTTAAGGGTATTCAGTTTGGTTTCTAGATATGCTGAGGACATTCATTGCACCCTTGTTGGTAACTTCTTCTAAAACAAGAGAGTAATCATTTTTTTCACCTCAGACCAATGTCTGGCTCTGATACCCAAGTCTGTGTCTCAGTTGCATAAGGTACAACTGTTTAGTGCTGGAGAAGATTTAGGAAAGCCTATCTAGACCATGTCAGAGTTGGTTAGATTTAAGAATTTACATGAAATTTCTTAGTTTTTTTTTTTTTTATTTTTTATGTTGGAGGATATTGGGAAGGAAAATCTTCAATGCTGCTGGTCTGAGTGACTTAAACTTGGTTTTGTGCTGATTTACAACATTGTTCTTGCTATTTTTGGTTTAAGCTGTTTGGTGCAATTTGCTAATAAAAAACATAGACTATTTTAATTGGTCTTCGCAGATTCTGGGCTCTGGGAGATGCTCCCTAGGGGAACTCAATCTCTTCTGGTGCAGCCAGTGCTGGGAGCTTCTAAACAGAGTGCCGGTGAGAGAAAGGAAATGAATGGGGGGTTCATCCTATTGGCTTCCAGCATGACTTATGCATACAGTGACAGAGACAGAGCCTGGATACGAGCTGTTGCAAACAAATATAGAGGTAAGAAATCATGTACAAAATTTTAATGCCTCAAGATCCCATCTTTAATGAGTGTTGATTAGTCAACGTGCTCCCCTCCCCCCTCTTTTTGATTAGTAAAGCTTTTTTCATTTCTTCTCAAATCTTTATGGTGCAAGTAGAATCACGACAAGTGGGAAAGGGTTGATTTTCTATTCAATTTCAGTAACATCTGGTTGGACTTCTCGAATTTCTTCTGCTTTTAAAAGAGCTTTTGACTATAATATACTTTCATTATGTGAGAATAATGCAAAAATTAGATTCTTAATATTAATTGTGAAGTATTTTTTGGTGTATTGGAGAAATACAGATTCATAAAATCACAATAACAAAAGAAATTGGAAAGTAGAAGCAAAGTAAAAGCATATGTTCCTAAAATAGTCCTGAATCACAACATAATTTTTGTTGGAAGTATTAGTGTGAGGAACTAATGATAGGAAGTCCACATTTGTCATTCAAGAAGTTACAGTATATTGGTAAAATGTTGCAAGACAATTTGATCTTTCAAATTAGAGAGTAATTTGGAGAAAGAAAGACTGTTGCCAAAACTATTCTTTCTTTAGTAATCTTGCCTTATACAAGGTCATTTAAGTAAGTTTGTAATCTCCTGAATTATGGAATGCTAGATAGCGATATTTGGGTATGGAAAGTTAGCTGGTTATCTCCATATTCTTAGTAGTGTCAATGACTTGGCCAACTCTTTGGCATGAGGTGGTGCAATTTCCTTTGCTTGAAATTACTGTGTTTCCCCCCGCTTTCAATGAATTTATTACTTCAAAAGAAAAGGGTGGCCAATGTTCATGAAAAATATTTCGAATGTTATAGAAATTTCTGACTATAAACGTAAAGACAAAGGGCGTTCTGCAGAGTAAAGTATGTTTAGATCATATTTTCTTTTTTTGAATTGAATTAGGAAGAGTGAGATTCATTCAAGTATCAAAGTTACACATTAGCTGTATTATGATCAATTACGAAGAATTGAGGAGTTTGGAACACATGCTATTTACTAAAACTGAAGCAGAAAGCTCTAACTTTTCCGAGGTGGGATCAAAGTGAGGCACTTCTCAAAATTGCAAGGATATATTTTGTTTTGATATTCTGAATCGCTTTTATTTTTAAGTACGGTTTAATAATACTTTGCTTTCCAATTCAACTGATGAAAACTGCTCATTCTCGAAAAAAATGCTTTAAATTGCAGTTTGACCCATAAACAATTATCAGAGTGCATCTTTTTTAAAAAAAATTCTATTTCCCTCCATTTAATCCTTATCTACAAACATTTCTGTGCAGGATAATATGGATTGTTCGTAGAATTGTTACCGAGATTACATATTTTCATTTGCAACAATATACTTTCTTTCGACAAAGCCCAAAGTAAAACAGATAAGAGTCTCCTCTCCAGTCTTCTCTTCAATTAGATGAGACTGAAAAATTTCAGGTCACTAAAAAAACTTATCCAAGTTATACACCAGATTCTGCCAAAGAACATTTGGGTCTCTTTCTTGCCAGCAACCAAGAATCATGTCTCCCTCTTTCTCTTGCCGGCGACTAAGAAGCCATCAGCCATTATCCATATGTCGTCTCTCACCGAAGTTTCTTGCTTCAGTGGACCCAGAAGACGTGATGCAGTCTGTATGTGTCCAGTTGGTGTTGTGGATTCTGTCACGCCTGATGTTGCGACATCATCATTGCCAATGCTCTCACTGTCATTGTAATGAGCAAAATTGGCTTATTTTTAGTGCTAATACAATTCCAATCAATCAGAGTTTCTCATTTTTAGTGGAAATGTAGAAATGGTGAAACGAGGTATGGCTATGAAAGAGTTCAAACCTCCATTATGAAATGTTTTTCTTGTGATCAATGTCAGTCGATATATGGAAGGCGAAATGGTCAGTTGGCATCATGCCCTTCCACTTTTGAAGACTAATGCAACTATCTTGGACGGTGGAGATGGGTAACGTTCACATCAGTAGGGATAAAAAAAGATGCACTTGACATCTTTATCTTCTCCTTCCCAGCCCAGTTTGGAAAATTGTGATAGAAATAGAGTCACCATTATTAGAAGTAGAGACACTAGAGAGTCAAGGGGAAGAAAGACAACAAAGAGAAACACTACTTGCCTTGCACGTTCAGGTCAAGCAAAATAGACCTACTTTACATGTTACCCCTTCTAAGTTCCAACACTATTTTTTATGCTGACCTTAACAAAAACTTGACTAACTTTTTAGTGGGTCTTGTTCTACATTCTTTTTTTGCACTCCCCGCTCTTTTTTATGGAAGAATAACAGGTCAACCATTTTTTTCTCTTTAGTTATTTAATAATAAATAACTATATAGCATGTCTTTAACATAATCGTTATTTCACAAATTATATGTTGGGAAAAATCAAGAAGACACTGATAAGATAGTACTCACTCTTTACTATGGTTCTTCTTGAAGAAGACAGACTACAAGAAGTCAGTAAACTTGTCTTTTAGCATAAACCGACCCAATCTTATGGTTGTGTTATGGGTTGATGATTTATAATAGCAAAGATCAATCCTTGAAACACTTGAAATAACAACTAAAATTTTTAGAGAGAACTCAAAGAAGAGAAAATGAAAGAGTCGAGAAAATTTTATGTGTTGTAGAATAAGACGGAGCCCTTATATTTATAGGTTTAATAGGGATGTGTCTTTTGGTTAATGGACATATAATAGGGGTGCAAGTGGTGGTGTTTAGGGCCTAAGGTTGCCCTTGGTGTCTCTTAGTAATTATTAGGTCTAAAGGATGCCATTAGTGTTCTCCAATGGATGATAACTTTTATAAGGAACCTTTTATACCTCTGACTTTTCAATTTCTTTTGAAGAATAATAACTAACCAACCAACCAAACCACTGATAATTTAAAAATTCAAAGCATTGGCTGGTTTTCGAACAAAAAACAGATACTAACCTAGACTGGATCCTCTCCTGCCACTTATGATCTGCTAGTCCTGTCTGACAGATGACAGGACATATTGGAGGAAAAAAGTGAACTACAATTTTTGAATAATGTAATTCACTTTTTCCTGCCAATCATTTCCTGCCACCTATTAGACAGGACCTTAACAGGTCATAGGCCGGCAGGAGAAGATCCTTTGCGACAAAATTTTAAAAATTCGCCAACATTATAAATAGGGAGCGGATCCTCTGCTGGTGAATCAGCAGGGAGTTTCTGTTGATTTAACCACCCAGCAACACCTATCTAATTTATTTTTGGTAAATGCTCCTGATTTTTTTTCTTGTTTTGCTTACAAGTGTGGTTAAACTTCTCAGGAAATTCCTACTGATTCACGAGCAGACAATCCTTTCCCTTATATATAACAAAGTTATATTGACTTGTAGACAAAAAATTAAATTTTGGTCGGGTATTTAACTTCTTTGTCAAAACCAATATGGAAAAAAGTTATCTATCAATTATATCTTTTCTATGGATTCATCCTTCTCTATTTAAGCAGCTAAAGCTATCCCTCTTTTGCACCCATCCCTCAATTGTTCCCTTTTACCAACTTGAGTTCCTTAATTATAATTGTCAAGTACTTCAATACAACATAGGCATTAACGTGGTCTGTTGCTCTTTTCACTATAGCTGTTCTTATTATATGCATCACACATTGGGTTGACAGTTGGAGGAACCCCAGGTGCAGGGATCGGTTTATGAACACTTTCCTTAACAAAAGCTCATCACTGCTTCTTGTCAGGGGCGGACACATCAGCATTGAAAAGTGATTTTCACTTTTTTGGGGGGCGCATATTCACTTTTCGGTGCTGATGTGCCCGCCACCTGACAAGGAGCAGTGGTTAGCATTCGTTAAGGTGAGCATTTTTTATCCATTCATGGTGCAATGGCATACCCCCACCAGGTTCAATAGGCTTGCCAATTCTTGGGGAGACCACCCTTCATTTCTTTTCCTTAAAACACATTGAACGATATTCCGCCATTCATCACAGAGAGAGTGGAGAGGTAAGAGAGTGATGGTTCACCGTTTTATTTTTTTACTTTATACATTTGAAGTTGTAAAATTATTGCTCTTTTCACTTTGCAAATACGGTTGTGTTCAAAACCAGTCTGGTTGGTAGGCCTGTTGTTGTATCAACTGATCTTGAATTTAACCATTTCATCTTCCAACAAGAAGGGAAGTCGTTTCAAATTTGGTACATGGACAGCTTTGCCGAGATCAACGGGCAAAAAAGTATGCTTACTGATGGGGAAGATCATACCTAGAACCTTAAGAACAAACCCTGATAGTCTGTCCAATTTCTGGCCCTAGGTGAGGTGTCCTGGAGGGTTCCAAGGATGTTCAACTCAGGGACGTATTCACCCGGGCTTTCGACGAAGGAACCACGAGACTCAAATTCCGGTCCCCAATATCCCATAAAAATCTCTACCAAAACCCAAAACACTCGAGACCCAAAAGGCCATTCGATCCCCGGGGGGGGGACCTAAGACCCTCGATCCCCTAGAGCCTGGTTACCCATTTTGTTGGAACACTAATACTACTCGAGACCTCGATTATATAGCTTAAAGGATAAACCCCACCTGGAAACCGTTAGGCAAATCACATGGCCTTTGCAACAAATCTGTCAACAGGCCTACCAAATCTGAAAAAATGACAGAAAAGACAGAAGGGACACGACCAAGAATGTGGGCAACAATGCCATATGAGAATGTGGGGGGAAAAGTGATTGGCAAGATTCACCTTGATACGCCCCAGCTCGGGCCTATAAATACGGGTCTTGTTTCGTCTTCTAGGTATGGGATTTCAGAAGCCCTAGCAAGAGAGTTCCTCTTATAGTTCCCCCTGCTCTTTCTGACTTGACCGTCGGAGAGCTAGAGCCGACACTGGTTCCCTGATCCTTCATTGTCTTGTGTGTGCAGAGCATGCCTTATAGAAGACCAGGGACGACTGTGGACCATTTGGTTGGTGTAAAGGAAGGCCCATCTTCCAATACACCATCAGTTGGTGCCATCTGTGGAAATCGTTGTGCTTCCAACAGAGTTAAAGTTCCACATGGTGGAGACCGGGTCGATGGCGGCTCAACATGACCCAGGTGCTAGAGCTGAAGGGCTAGAAGCCTTAGTATCCGATGGAGCGCATCTAGAAACCCCAAGGGTAGATGTACTTGAACGAAGGCTTCGGGGGTTGATGGCCAACGTGCAGTTGTTGATGGAACAGAACTGGAAGATTATACAAGAGTTGCTGGGCTGGCCAGAAGCTCCCGACAGTGACGAGGTGGCACGACGAGGGTCCTATGTCCCTCCAGCCAAAAGCTACAATTAGGGGAAGGAGGATGAGGCTGTCAGCGTTACGACTTCCCATTTTTGAGGCACCATTCACCACGGAGCGAAGGTTCACATACCGGGCTTCTAGGAGGAAAAAATAAGGATGTAAGGAAGGACATGACGACAATGAGGCAGGCACTGAGAAGCAAAGCCCCGGCTACCATCGACGAGCTCATCCAGAGGACGAATCATCCCTTTACCGTAGAGGTAATGGCCTAGCCCTTCCTTGAGAAATTTAAACCACCATAGATGGAGATGTTTGATGGTGGGAGGGATCCTTTGGACCACTTGGAAGCCTACAAAATGCACATGAGCCTCTAGGCGGCATCTGACAAAATAATGTGCCGGGCGTTCCCAACCACGATTAAGGGACCTGCCAGGGTTTGGTTTAGCTGGCTAAAGCCGGGAAGCCTGTCCAACTTCACAGAGTTAAGCCGACAATTCGTCGGTTATTTTATTGGCGGCCAGAGGCACCACAAGCTGGCAACCCATCTCCTGAACATCAAACATAATAAGGGGAAGTCATTGCGAGATTACATGTCCCGATTCAACAAAGGGACCCTGCAAGTCGATGATGCAGACGAAAAGATGATTATGGAAGCCCTGATAGAGGGATTAATACCCTCAAAGTTCCTATTTTCCCTATCCAAGAACCCCCGACCAGAATGGTTGGCCTCATGGTGAAGGCGCAGCGACACATGAATGCTGAGGATGTTCTCAACACTAGGCGAGAATGAGACACCGGGTCCAACCTACAGCACGATAAAAGAAAATGGGAGCAACAACAGGCACCCTGGGAGGATAGAGGTCCCCGGGCAAGAGGAGGCGACAGTCAAGGAATCAAATCTCGAGTCAACCTCCTCCCTAGTAAGTTTCAGAACTACACCCCCCTTAGTGCACATATGGAGCAGGTATTTGTTCACATACGGGGCAACCCCGGTGTCAAGTGGCCCAAAGAATTTGTGCTCCACCGGAGAAAAGGAGCTGCAACAAGTACTACCGTTTTCATTGGGACCACGACCACGAAACCAACGACTGTTTTGACTTAAAGGAACAAATCAAAGCTTTGATTCAAAGAGGCCTATTACAAAGGTTTATTGTAGGACCGCAGTGAATTAGACGTGAGAATACCCATAGAGACCCCCCAACCCAAGAAGAGAGAAGACTCGAAGGGCCCATTGGGGAGATACGGGTGATATCCAAAGGTTTCGCAGGAGGAGAGTCCAGCTCAGCCAGGAAGTCATATGTGAGGCAGATCCACGCAGAAAGGGATCTACAACTCATGATGATAGAAAGACTAGCAAAGCAACTCAAATTAGAGTGCCTGCCCATCACCTTCTCGACAGAGGATGCCCGGGGGGTGAACCAACCACACGACGATCCTTTGGTGGTGACATTGGTCATTTCAAATTATCTCACGCACCGCATCCTCATCGACAATGGTAGTTCAGCAAATATCCTCTATCTCCCAGCCTTTGAGTAAATGGGAGTTGGGCGAGACAAGCTCAAGCTCGTCCAGACACCGTTGGCGGGATTCACAAGTGATCGGTTGCTCCTGTTAGGAACAATCAGCTTGCCTGTCATAGTCGGCAAAGGAGAACGTCAGGCGACCCAGGTGATAGATTTCCTGGTGGTCAATTGCTCCTCAGCCTACAATGCGATACTCGAAAGGCCTACATTGAATCGGTTAAGGGCGGTTACATCAATGTGTCATCTGCTGATGCATTTTCTGATGGATAAGGGAGTCGGGGAAGTTAAAGGGGACCAAGTGGTGGCCAGGGAATGCTACATGGCCTCACTCAAAGGAGGACTGGGGAACAGAGAAAATATGTTTGTCGACAGCTTGAAAGTTTGAGATGAGAGGGCTCGGGTATTGGCAGAGCTGGGAGGGGAGTTAGAAGACATTTTCCTCAACCCTGACACTCTTGACGAGACCACCTGGGTTGGATCAGACCTGCCAGGAGAATTCAAAGTCCTGCTGTGGGATTTCCTTGTTGAGAATCAGGACGTGTTCGCTTGGACACATGAGGACATGCCGGTAATAGACCCCGGGGTGGCCGTACATAAGTTGAATGTCGACCTGACATTGAGGTCTATCAAGCAGAAGAATAAAAACTTTTCCCTAGACCACAATCAAGCAGTCCCGGAAGAGGTAGAAAAGTTGTCGGCGGCTGGTTTCATGAGAAAAGTTTATTACCCCGACTGGTTAGCCAATGTGGTGATGGTATGGAAACCAAACAGAAAGTGGCGAATGTGTGCCAACTTCAACAACTTGAATAAAGCATGCCCAAAGGACAGCTTCCCACTCCCTAGGATCGACACGTTGGTGGACTCAACAGCATGCCACTAAACCCTCAGCTTCATGGACACCTTCTCGGGGTATAACCAGATCAAGATGTACGAGCCCGACCAAGAAAAGACCGCCTTCATCACCGATCAAGGGCTCTACTATTGCCTACTTATTCCATTCGGATTGAAGAACCTCGGTGTAACCTACCAAAGACTAGTCAATGAAATGTTCAAGGATTAGATCGGAAGGAACGTCAAGGTGTATGTAGACGACATGCTAGTAAAAAATCTTCAAACCGAACAACACCTCTTAGAATTAGATGAGACCTTCCAAACCTTGAGGAGACATAAAATGAAGCTCAATCCCGACAAGTGCACTTTTGGGGTCTCAACAGGGAAATTTCTCGGGTTCATGGTATCCCATAGGGGAATAGAGGCCAATCCTGAAAAAGTGAAGGCGATCCTCGATATGCAAGCACCCAAAAACATGAAGGAAGTATAGTGCCTGGCCGACAGGATCACAGCTCTCAGTCGATTCATCTCTCACACCACTGACAGGTGCTCACCCTTTTTCGCCTGCTAAGGAAGGCCTTCCACTGGGATGAAGAGTGTGATAGGGTCTTCAATGAGCTCAAAAACCACCTCAGCCACCTGCTAGTGATCAATCAGTTGAAATAAGGGGAAGTGCTCTACATGTACCTATCGGTGTCAGAAACATCGTTATGTTCAGTTTTGACAAGGGAAGAGGCCGGGACGCAGGCACCTATGTATTACACTAGCCGAGCCTTTCGGGGAGCGGAGGAAATATACTCGAGGACAAAAAAATGGCCTTTGCTTTGGTCGTCACTGCCCGGTAATTGAGATCTTATTTCCAGGCCCACACCATCCGGGTCTTAATGGATCAACCACTCAGGATGATACTGCATAAGCTCGAGAATTCAGGAAGGCTAGTAAAGTGGTCGATAAAATTAAGTGAATTCGACATCGAGTACCGCCCTCGAGGAGCGGTTAAGGGCCAAGCCGTTGCCGACTTCATCGTCGAGTACACCTACGACACGGATGCCGAGCTTGGGCTAGAGGTTACGTCGCAAGAAAAAGCCAACCAGGAAGAATGGGTTGTGCATGTGGACGGATCCTCCACCAGTGTTGCCCCTGGAGGAGGAGTCGTCCTGATCACACCAGAGAAAGTGAAACTCGAATATGCAATCAAATTTAGGTTTAAAGCGACCAACGACAAGGTCAAGGACGAGTCGATGATCACAGGGCTTCGCCTTGCTTGCGGGCTTGGGGCGAAAAAGGTAAAAGTCAAGAGTGACTCCCAGTTGGTGGTCAGGCAAGTACAATGAGAGTATGACGTGAAGGATGACTGAATGAGGTAATACCTTGCCATAGTAGAGAAGGAGAAGTCCCAATTTAAATGTTTCATCATTCAACGAGTCCCCTGGGGG
>JAOXJP010233099.1:0-10368 GCA_025762735.1 Platanus orientalis | reverse complement strand
TATATATATATATATATATATATATATATATATATATATATATATATATATATACTGCTTACACGTAGGCATTATATAAAAGCCATTAGATTGGCATCTCATTGAATTCGATTAGCAGTTTTAACACTATCCATCCATCATCCACTCTTCAGTGTCCACTTATTTTCGACTCTTTTATTTATTTTTGATAATTCTAGTTCGACTCTTTATAACACAAAAAATGAAAAAGAGAGGAAAAAACAGGACCCGAGAAGAAATCCGTTTCGAAGAAAAGTCTGATGGGAATGGAAATCGGGTAATTAGTGTTTTAATCTTTTTCTAATTTTCATATTTTTATTCCCGATTGCAACGAATTTCCATTTCGTTCCTTTGCTTTTAGTTTTCATTTTTGTAGAGTTTCTTTCTGTTCTGTTTCATAATGAGATGATTCCAGGCTTCGAATGTTTCTGCACTTTTGTATTTTAGCCCTTTGATTAATTTTGGAACATTTCTGAAGCAGTTCTTAAATGATTAATGGGTTGAAATTTGAAACATGGGCTCAATGAGAATTGAGTTCCAGTTCATATAAAGCTGGGTTCTGTAATCTGTCAAGTTTCCTTAGAACTCAGATATATATCTATTTTTTTGGGTTACTCTATCAAGTTCTTTTTGGGGTTTTCTGAGAACTGCGTTGGCCCTTTAACTTGACCCGTGTCGTCATCGAGTCAAGCTAATCAGAAGTTGGGTTGAGTTTTTAAACTCTGTTTTTATAATTTGTCTTGTTTTTTTTTTTTTTTTTGATTGATTGGTTTGGTTTGCTTTCTTATTAGAAATGTGGAATACTTGTGTGAGTACGTTAAGAGGTAAGAAGCGGCTGTCCCTGCGTTAGCCACCACAATAGAGTGTGTTCTAATACATTCTCCTACAACAAAGTTAGACATTAGTGCTGTTTGACCTTTTGCATTCTTTTGGGGATCATGGAAAATATGGTAATGGATCTAGAGTCAATCATAATTAAAAGAAAAAGAAAAAGAGAGAGCCAAGATTTGGGATGTTTAGATTCATGTGATTAGGTTGATGATAGGCCTAGGATATTCTAGGTGGATCATGACTTCTCGCCATGTGTGTTATTTGTAGCCCAGGAAGGGAGATGGCTTTTTTTAACTTTCATTCAGATGCAAGTATTCCTCATTGGAAAGTGGATGTATGATTTCTGAAGTCTTTTTCTTGCATCTATGTGGGATTGCGTCTGTTATGTGGTTAAAGTTTAAATAGTCATGATTCAAACATGATTAGGGGTGGCAAAGTGGCAATCCTTGACCCAACCTGCCAACCTGCCTGAACCCGCCCAGTTCTTTTTCTAGGTTTGGGTTAATGGGTTGGCATTACTAAATCCGATTGGTAACTGAATTGGATTTCGCATGACCCAACTTGCATCATAATTAAGAATTAGAGTCTGCTTCAGTGTGTGAAATCCAATACTGAGACTGATTGAGTTGGTACCGACTCTCTGAGATTCTGAGTTGCCGGGACATTTATATGGGTTTAGACTACTATTACTCTGGATCCCACTGGTATCTTCCAAGATTATATTGATGCACCTCAGTACCAAGATGACACTGCTGAGTCACACTGACTCAGCTAAATTTAAAATAAGCTTTGGAGAACTGCTACTCTGGCAATTGGGGTATCATATTAGGGAGATCTTGGAAATGTCAAGACTACGTAGCATCTTTGTTCAGGGACAAAAGGCAGATGAAAGGCAGATGAAATTATTATATCAAATGAATCTAGGTGTTGTATTCAAAAGGTTCTTGTACAGTGCTATTGGCATTGATTGATATGGAAAAGTTACTTTTTCTTATAATTTTAAGTATTTTATTAAACAATAGATATGGAATTTTACTCTTTGTGATTTTATGGGTTTTTCAAATTTCTATTAAGAACTGTGATACTGATTTTACCATTTGCAATTGCAGATCCTTATGATCATAAAAGGCTTGTTTAGGAGGTACGAAAGATGGAACCCGGTGCATCCAACATCTGGAGCCTTTTGGGGCATGGGGATTGGCATTGGGTGTGGCATTGGATGGGGCCCTGGGTTCGGCCCTGAGGTGATTGGTTATGTTGGAGCTGGATGCGGTGTTGGATTTAGTGTTGGCTTCACATTGGTTGGTGTCGGCATTGGTCTTCCTGCAAACTACGTTATTGAAATTCCTTACAATGGTACTTTTTTTCTTTTTTGGGCTATGTCCTTTTCAAAAAAAAATTCTATGAATTCAACTTTTTTATTCATGCACCATTGTTTTATTTCAAAATCATTTCTTATAAAGATCTCTAATGTTGCCACCATGGCACTTAATATGGTTACATATTGTTTGAGTTTTACCTAATTGACCATGGTCAATAAAGAAGCAATCTTGGATGATGTATTATGTTCACAACTTTACAGTGCTACCTCTCTCACATTCATAATTACCATGCCATTTCATATTACCTGGGTGTCCACTAGGAATACAACTTAGGTAGGTGAAAGAAAATTGTTTGACACAGGTATGTTTTGATGCTGGAAAAAATCTCGAGTATCGAATAATTGAGCTTAGATTAATGGAGAAGGGGGATAAGGTTTGGTTTTAGCGCATTGGATTAGAAGGGAAGGGTTTATTGAGGGTAAAGATTATAAATGGTAAGGATGACATGCTCTGTTTTGCTGCTACTGTATGGATTGCTACTGCAGCATTGTGCACTCAAAAAAGGGATTTCTATAGGCTCAAAAGTGACTTTTCTGTAGAAATCTAAGGTAGTGTTTGGATAAACTTATAATTGACTTTTACTTAAAGAAATAAGTTATTTATATTTATAGGGTTCGGTCTGTCAAAATTTCTGCATAAATCAATGGCTCAACTTATTTGGTAAGTTATTGGATCCCAACTTAAAAATAAGTTGATTCTCCAATCTCTCTCCTACTTATGACTTATGCATAAGTAACTTTTTAATTTGCAAACCAAATGCAAAAACACAACGACTTATGACATCTAGAGCACCAAAAGTCATAAGTTGTTGTAAATAAGTTTATCCAAACGCTACATGAGTAATGCTGGAATGTGTATCATTAGGGATGAAAGAAGGGATGATCCGGGTGTTATTACTGATGAAGAATCTTCATAAGTTGGATCCAATTTTCCACCAGCTAAAAAGAAGTTGGGCTGCTAGGCTAGGAGCAACCAGGGTACAAAGTAACAATTTTTTATGTAGGGGTCAAGGGTTGAATAGTTTTTTATTTTTTATTTTGAAATGGTACTTGTAATAAAGTTGGTCTTTAAGGGGGATATGTATTAAAAGGAACTAAGCCAATTGTGAAATAGGGTTGTCATCTCTCTTTATGCATAGAGCGAGAAATTCCTAATGTGGAACAACGTAGAGCCCATATTTAGATTTGATGGGTCTATGCAGGGGTATTTTAGGAATTTTGGGTTTAAAAATTTTTGCATGGAAATTTTTTTATTTGGTTAATTTTATGTTAATCTAGGTTAGTTTCTTGTCAGTTAGTTTAAAGTTTTTTTATATATTTCTAAATAGATTAGGTTTTATTTAATTTTAAAGAAAGTGAAAGATGTATTTCCATCACTTTTTATTAGGCTCTATTTTGAAAGGTTAAGGCCGTCTTTGGCATGCAATCCCAAATCCCTTGATCACGATCACTAGGGAAGATGAGAAGCTCACAAACTTGAAGATCATGGATTAGATTGAGCTAGTCATTTGGCTGGGTTTTGAAATTAGTTTTTCTTGTCTTCAACAAAGTGATAAACAATAGAGTGACATCAATGGAAAAATCGTATATTGCTTCTCCCTTTCTTCTTCATTTGAATTGGTAAATGTTCAAGCATTTGGTGATGATTTGCAACTGCAACTAGTGATCTGCATGGCTTCTCACCAACGGGTCATGGACCTCCTTGGCCTGCAGGTACCTATCGGCAGCTTCTAAAAACATTGAATCCAATTGTTCTCTTGCAAGTCGACAAAGTACTTGGCACGACTGTCTCACTTTTGAAGTGACCACCATGACGACTGAACATTCTATATTTATTACTGAAGTAGTAAATATTGAAAAACCACTTATATAAGCACTAGCATGGTTGCTCTCACTTCCTTGTGTTTCGTAGCAGTTCTCTCTCTCTTTCTCTCTGATTGTAGAGCGCAGCATGCGTCTCAGTTTGGCTTTGCTCGTTGATGTATAATGATAACCAAGAATATCAATTGAACCTAAAGTGATGTAGCAAAAACAAGAAAAGATAAAGACCTGATTTGAAGCTTTTCCAAACCCAAAACAGGAGATCTTGGCTTCCACTAAACTTGAATAAACCCAAGAAATCCACCTTTGGGGATAACCACTTTTGGTTTTTAGACTTTACAAAGAAAGAACATACTAACCAAGATCTAGAAAGCAAGAAAATTATTTATTCATCAAAATTGTGGGTTACAAGCATGTATATAGACTTTACATGCCAATTTTTCTAAATCCCACTGTAATTAGATTTCCTAAAAATAAAACTTCTAAATTAATAAAAATCCTATAATTAAGTGATACCTTGCTAATATTTTGGCTATAATTTTCCCAAATCACATCAAATTCTTAAGATCTCGGTCTCATTGGAAAGGTAATTGAATAACCTTTCAAATGACATCAAAATCATCCCAAACAGATAAGTTTTGACCTTCCAAAATATAGCCTAAAAAAAAATGGGATTACAACTTTGATTTAAAGATTTCTAAAACATAAGGATTCTAGAATAAACTCAAACATAAATAAAAGATAAGACTAATGATAATCCTAACATAAAATCCCATAAAATACTAATTAAATTATCTTTAAGATTCTTCATATGTCCCCCACTTGACTGCCACAAGGATCACACATGTGGGTCCCACTTCAATTTGGATGTCCGCATAAAACTCCAATTGTTTGAAAAAATGTCATCAAGTTTTCTAGTGAAGAAGAATTAGCAACCAAGAGAAGCTTGAATTGTATAAAGATAGGCTTTTTATCTCACAAGGATTGGGTAACATAAAGACTTACTATACCTCATATGTCTTCTGCTCAAGCTCATGGACTGGTGTAGCTATCAGAATAGGCTGGATCTTGTCCTGATTTGGAATTTTCTTTTCAACAATTGGCTAGTCACAAACTGGGACAACAATGGTACATGTGTTAGCAACCACCATGGCCTCATCTGTCTCACTCAAAACATGAGCACAAGTTTGCTCAACATTTCCTGCATCAATGTCTTCACTCTCCACACTAACTGTAGGCTTGTTTTCTTCATTAGACAACTCTGGGTTTTCATTGGATTCTATCTTGGGCTCCTCCTTAACTGCATCAACACTCTTTTCAGTCTTCTTATCCATGAAATTTTGAACACTTTTAGTTACCCCTATTAGCACCTTATTAGCATGTTTGAGTCGAAGACGATATCAAACATCACGGTTATAGAGTCGCAACACTCGGGTCTTCGAATTAAAAGTAACTTTTCTCTTTTTAATCCATCGTCTGCCTAAAATCACTGGCATATTAGTTAAGGGGAAATCACACACTAGGCATTTGACACTGTCAAAGTAGTTTCTTTCATAATGAAATTGAATATCAACAATACAGTCCTTAACATATCTACAATATCTTTGATTTTTCGAATCTTGTAAGAGTTCTTCAACAAAAAATGTAGAAATAAAGTTCTGATCAACCCGACTACTAATTGCTATTTTAGTTGTCTTCCAAGAAGGAAAAACAAACTCAGCAGTGTTCACTAGAAGAACCATCTTATCTTTTGAAGAGTTGCATAACTTTTAAGGGCTGTTTCCAAAAGTTACATGGTTTAGCCTAAAACTAGGAAAAAGAATAAACCAACAACTCAGTCTTTCACATACAGCTTCTGCTTTAGGGTCTTTTTCAAAATTCCAGGGTTTAGGATCATTTCTAAAATTTTAAAGTTTAGGCCATTTTCCAAAATGTCAGGGTTTGAGGCATTTCCTAAAATTTCAGGGTTTAAGACATTTTTCAAGATTTTAGTGTTTATAAGACTTTGCAAATAAATCAAGTCATCCAATATTCGTCAAGATTACAACTAGATTAAACTAGTTGGGAGAATACTCCCAAGGAAACCAACTAAGTAGGGACTAGTTGGAATCTGACTCTGATACCAAATTGATGCAGCACAATATAAAGATGATACCAAAGTTGATGTATAATGATAGCCAAGAATATTAATAAAACCCAAAGTGATATAGCAAAAATAAAAAAAGAGAAAAAGAAAAGATAAATACCTGATTTGAAGCTTTTCCAAACTCAAAATAGGAGATCTTGGCCTCCACCAAACTTGAATAAACCCAAGGAATCCACCTTTGAGGAAAACCACTCCTGGTTTTTATACTTCACAAAGGAAAAACACACTAGCCAAGAGATAGAAAGCAAGAAAATTCTTTATTCATCAAAATTGTGGGTTACAAGCATATATATATAGACTTTATATGCCAATCTTTCCAAATCCCACTCTAATTAGATTTCTTAAAAAATTAAACTTCTAAATTAATAATATCCCGTAATTAAGTGATACCTTACCAATATTTTGGCCATAACTTTTCCAAATCACATCGGATTCTTAAGATCTTGGTCTCATTGGAAAGGTAATTGAATAACCTTTCAAATGACACCAAAATCATCCCAAACAGGTAAGTTTTGACCTTCCAAAATGTAACCTAAAGAAAAAAATGGGATTACAACTTTGATTTAAAGATTTCTAAAACATAATGACTCTAGAATAAACTCAAACATAAATAAAAGATAAGGCTAAAGATAATCCTAACATAAAATCCCATAAAATACTAATTAAATCATCTTTAAGATTCTCCATACGTCCCCCACGTGGCTGCCACAAGGATCACGCATGTGGGTCTCACTCCCACCCACATGTTACGTAGGCCCCACTTCAATTTGGAGGTCCGCATCACTCATTCTTATGTTACTTCTCATGGCCACTAGTTCTTCTCCTTAGTATTTGTCATTGAATTTATTAGCAAAACCCTTCACTAGAAACCAAGATTTCTCTGCTTGATCCCATAACCGTTTGTAGTAATGCCTTTGCAAAAAAAAAAAGGATTAACTTTAAAGGCACATGTGGAGAGCATGATGTGAGGGGAAAGAGAAGATGAGCAAAGGCCAAAAAAAATCTTAAACAAAGGGTGACAGAAAAAAAAGGAAGATTAGTTGGCATATAAAAAAATGTTACTCAGTGAGGATAGAAAATCGCTTCTAGTGTTCTACAACCACCTATGGTGGCAGCACCACTGTTTATGCCATCACCTTATAACTCCCCTTATTGGGCATTCACTATGACAAATCCCACTTTCGATTTTCACCAATTCGAAGCAACAATATTAATATTTTAACACGTTTTGGGTATATCTCAACCCTTATGACTTCCTCTTATCTTTCTCATCACTCGTAACTGTTTGAGTGGTACTCTGCACCTTAAGCCACAATCAATCGAAAGCTGAATTCGTTACCTCTTTTCATCTCTCTCATCATCGAAGTCTACTGAGTTGAAAGAGATGAGGACCTTCGTTGATCATGGTATTTTTAGTGGAGATAGACTCATAGAAGGATTTCATGAAAAGGAAATGTTGCTCAACGAGGACAGAAAATCACTTATAGTGTTCCATAACCACCTACGGTGGCAACACCACTGTTTGTGCCATCACCTTATAACTCTTGTCACCACTGTTTGTGCCATCACCTTATAACTCCCCTTGTTGGGCGTTCACTATGACAAATCCCACTTTCAATTTTCACCAATTCGAAATAACAATATTAATATTTTAACACGTTTTGGGTATATCTTAACCCTTATGACTTCTTATCTTTCTCATCACTCGTAACTGTTTGGGTGGTACTCTACACCTTAAGCTACAATCAATCGGAAGCTGAACTCCTTATCCCTTCTCATCTCTCTCATCATCGGAGTCTACTGAGTTGAAAGAGATGACCTTCGTTGATTATGGTATTTTTAGTAGAGATGGACTCATAGAAGGATCTCATGAAAAGGAAATGTTACTCAATGAGGACATAAAATCGCTTCCAATGTTCCACAACCACCTACGGTGGCAGCACCGTTGTTTGTGCCATCACCTTATAACTCTTCTTATTGGGCGTTCACTGTGACAAATCCCACTTTCGATTTTCACCAGTTTGAAGTAACAATATTAATATTTTAACACGTTTTGGGTATATCTTAACCCTTATGACTTCCTGTTATCTTTCTCATCACTCATAACTATTTGGGTGGTTACTTTGCACCTTAAGCCACAATCAATCGGAAGCTGAACTTGTTACCCCTTCTTATCTCTCTCATCATCGGAGTCTACTGAGTTGAAAGAAAGGAGGACCTTCATTAATCATGGTATTTTTAGTGGAGATGGGCTCATAGAAGGATTTCATGAGAACGATAGAGTCAGCGTGATGTAGGATACCTGATAATTAGGCTCCTATAAGGGAAGTATGATGGGAGAAGGCAAAAAAACAAATTAAAGAAAGACAAAAACTCAAATCTTGAATTCAAGAATGTAATTAATGATAACAAGAGAGCAATTCTTGAATTAAAGAAAAAAGAGGAAAAAATTAAATCAAGAAAACAAGAAAAATAGACTAAAAATAAAAGTAATTTAAAAAAAATTAAGAATTGAAAATTTTAATTAAAGAATAAGAGTCAATTAAAGATATCAAGATTTCAAGTAAAAGATCATGAGAAATCAATTATTGAATTAAAGAAAAGGGATTTAGGGTTTATTGAATAGGGAGAAAGCTTAAAAAAGTTAGGTTTTAGGTTTAGAAGGTAGGGATGATGAATCTTGGGAGTTTCTTGGTGAGAAAATAGAAGAAGAAGAGAGAAATTTGTTATTTGCAAATTTTCAGATTTAAGAACTATCGAGAAAGTTGAATCTTGATGGATCTTGGATCAAGATTTGAAAGAACAATGGTATAAGATCAGAAATCAGCAAGAATCTAAGAGAGAGAGAGATGAAGAAGAAGAAGAAGAAGAAGAAGAAATCAATAAAGAAGAAAGGGCCAAGAAAGAGACATGGACGAGTGAAAGAGAAGAAGAAGAGAAAAGATTCACCTTTAATCGTGAGAAATTGGGAGAGGATAGTCCACTTGTGGGCAGCCACCAAACGATTCTTTATTCCATAATCATAAATTGATTACATTATGCCTAACTGTCCCTCTATAAAGATCCCAAAATGTAATACCAATTAAATACCTAAACTACCCCTAAGAAGGAGCTGTATGGCCAACACTCCTAACTCAATAAAAATGACAAAAGAAAAAAAGCATAATAACTTCTAAAAATCACATTAAACTCCCTATGGTTGTATGCCTTATTACGCCAAGTCCCTTCCCTTTAAAAACTTTAAATAAAACATTAAAACATCAATATAAAATCAAAATTCAAAGTGGTCAACAAGCTTCTTTCTTCATATTCCCTTTGGGCTTGCCTTTGGGCCTCCAAAAGGGATACCTCCTCTTTAACCAATGCAACACTACCACATCAACTCCCCCCCCACTCTAAAAAGAACTTAACCTTGTTGAGTTCAATGGTGGACCAAGAATCTCTTCACCTCCATTGGATACACATTGTAGTAGGGAGGATCCGACATGCTACTTCAGCTTCACAGAAGTGACTTTTCAGCTTGACACCATCTTCATCATGCAATTGCGGTGTCTGAAGGAATAGGTATTTTGGAACCCACAATGCTGAACCTTTTTATCGTAGAGCCAAGGTCGTCCAAGAAATATATGGCATACTTTAATAGGAAGGAGATCACATAGAACTTGATCACTGAATTCTCTAATAGAGTAAATAAGTGTCCACCTCTCCTTGACTTGGAGGTTAGTGTTGTTTATATGGAGATGGATATGGTTCCATCTCCAAACCGAGTTTCTTGCAGGCATTTTCTTGAGTCACGTTGGTGCAACTCCTGCCATCGATCACCATAGAGCATAACTGCCCATTGCACCTAACACGTGTCTAGAAAATGTTGTTTCGACACCAGTCTTCATCTGTTTGCTTTGCTTTAGTAGTCAAGACTAGACGTAGAACATACACTGGTCATTCATCATCCTCAACCTGCTCATCTGCTAGTACATGCTTTGCCTCAAGAACTATCTCTTCATCACAAACATAAACCTCCTGATGCGGACAATCAAGAAAGACTTATGTATGTACCACCACATAAGAGGGCTAGATTTAAGTGTACATGTTATGTGGAATTATTTAGGTCTTTTAAAGGGGGGTACAACATTTTATGTGTTCATGTAATAAGGCCAATAGTGCCAAACTT
>JAOXJP010233098.1:0-10368 GCA_025762735.1 Platanus orientalis | reverse complement strand
AATACTTGTCTTTTTAGGGAAACTTCTCCCATTCATATAAATTTCAAGTTTACGTTCATAATCATGTTTTGTTAATTGTGAATTTAAATGTTAAAATCCTTTTAATGTGAATTGGAGGTTTATTGAATTTTTCTCAGACCTAACACCTATTTTAGCTTTCAACGCTTGTTTTTCCCACTCCTTAAATTAATTCAGGATGAAAAAATAGGCGTTGGCTTATGAACAGTCCACAAACTATTCTTAATTTTGACATTTTCTACATACTAGGAAACCCCTCAAGGTTCTGGTCTTTAAAGGGATGATTGATCCGTCTAAATAGCTTGTTGTTGGTCTTTTTAGGGTTTGGAGTTAACCCTAAAAGAAAGGAAGAGAAAGGTAAGAAAATAAATTTTTCTGAGTTACAGGCCTAACGTCTGCTTTTTACTTCAACGCCTATTTTTCCATACGCCTGAATTTTAATTCAGGGTGAAAACAGGCATTGGGAAACCTGACTAAGTAGGCACTTTAGTGTCACAGTTTAAGGTGTTTGGGTGGGTCCCAGCACTATGGGATCCTGAGTTAGGGAAATAGGAAGTCTTCTGGGGTCACACTGTGCAACCTTAGGGGTCTTAAGCATAGGCCACATGGAGATATGATCTCCCAAAGTGGGCCAAATAGTCATTAGTTATAGACCTAATGCTCGTTTTTTAGTCTGATGCCTATTTGTTCAACACTTGAATTTTAATTCAGGAGAAAAACAGGTGTTGGGTGTAAAATCAGTAGTCATTTTAGGCTTCTAAGCCCCCCCACGTGGGGCCCAAAGGGGTGGGTTTTTTTTGGGTTTTGGGACTAACCCTAAGGGAAACTCACACTTAACTAATTTTTGAAAAAATAATTGTTTTAGATCCAAGCTTGACACTTGAAAACATCCTAATGCTTGAATTCCTATCCAACACCTGTTTATTGAAAAATCAGGCGTTGGGAGGAAATGATAGCACACAGAGGTGTTGATGCACAGGGATAACTCTCCAATGTCAGAAGATGGCTTGGGATAGGTTTTGGGATAATCAGGGCTCCTTGGGGTGGGTCCTAGATCTCAACGCCTGAATTTATCTCTAACGCCAATTTGTCTAACACCTATTTTTTAATTCACAAAAAAAAAAACAGGCGTTAGTTATTGGGAGAAAATCTAGCAACAAAATTTCTCAATTTTGGAGTTTTTAGGGTTTTGTAAAAATTCTAAAATTAAGCATGCTCATGATAGGTATACAAAAGAACAACATATAAAAATTTGAGCTCAAGATCATGCATAAATAATTCAAAATAAATTTCATAAATATTCCCCAAAACTAGGTCTCAAAAGACCCGGTTTTTGAGGTCTTTTTGGGGGGCCATCTCAAGGTCTTCCATAGCTCTAAAAATCATGAAATTAAATACAAAACTCCTTACATATGTCTAGTAAAACATCGTAAAAATTGGGCTAAAGCAACCCTCTACAAAATTCAAACAAAAATTGACATCGTAGGTCAGAAATAAGACAAAGTAGAGGCTATTGAGCCTCCACTATGTATCCAAATTAAAGCAGTGCTCTAGCATCAATTGGACAGCTTAAGAGTTATCAAATGGAGTCATTTGAAGTGTAAAACATGATTAAGGACTGGGTTTAGGCTTACCTTGCCAAGGGTTAGGGATGACTTGTGTTTTTTCCATTTTTCTTCCTCTTTTTCTCCTTAGGGTTAGGGTTTGTGGTTGCCAACCCTGTTCACCACAAATTTGGGGCTTTTTATAGCCTCAAATTGGTGGGGTCAATGGTTGGATTTGAGGATAAGGATGTTAGGATGGAGGGTGTGAATGATCCTTGTCCTAAATAGAGTATAGGGCTAGGATTAGATCTAAGTTTTAATAGGAGGCTAGGATTAATCTAAGTGAAAATGAGGTGGAGGATGGGGATCTAATTGTGTTTGTTTGACATGGATTGGTGAGGTGGAAGGAGGGCATGGGAGATGCATTTTGAAGCAACCCCATTTGTTGCACTTTTCAAGGGTGTGATGGGGGATGTCAAATGAGGGGGTTTGATTAGCTTTCTGGGGATTTGAAATTCAAGGGGAGGATCTAAGGGTGGTGAGTGAGAGAGAATTAAAAGGTTCCAATCAAAGGGTTCCACCAAATGAGCTAAAGATGAGAATGCATTAAATGTAAAATATCTCACTTTAGTCAAATCTTAAATAATATCTTGATTTTTGACTTTTTTGAACCCTATTGATGCCGTCACTCCGTGTGAGCTCTCAAGCTCAGAAATCGGCCTAGTCAGTATCAATTTTAGAAGTCATAGATGCTCTGGTTGTGTTGGTCCAGTCAGAACCAAATTACGAAAAGGGTAAGGGGGTGAAATTAGGGTTTTTTAGCTTAAAAAGTTCTCAAATGTAATTTGAATTGGCAAGATGGTAAAATTGATACGAGGGTGGCTCAGGGATAAATGTTCCCTAGTCCAGGTGACTCACAGCTTCTAACTACGTGTGATTGCGGTACCTGAGCAGGAAATTAAGTGAAAAACCATTTTTCGAGTGATTTAACAAATTATACAGGAGATGTTGCTAGTTTTTCTGTAAAATTCCCCCTCTGGACATATTTGGGGGATTTGAAGTCTGAGGAATCTTAGAGCTACAGGAGTTGACAGATCGGCCATCGGATTCCTAGGCAGTTATTGGGAGCTTTTTGAAGCTGGGTCGTTTGGACAAATTAGATTTCTGTAGCTACCTGAAGCTGAGTGAACTTGAATGGTCAGACATCCTCTAAACCAGGGGTTTGTGAAATGATTTATTGAAGACAAGTGTAAGACTGAGAAAATGGCTTTGACCTTGCTACATTTCGAGTCTGGGAGAACTTTTAAGGGTGTTCCGAATGCCAAATACAGACAAAACGTGTTTTTTTCTATGTTTGGACAGACATGATTGCTTGGGTCATAGATTTTCTACAAATTGGTGAGAGTTTGATAGTTTCGATGCTTTGAATTTACAATGGTATAGCTTCTAACTATCTGAAATTTTGATTTCAGATGCGCTCCCAGGAGTCGGTTGAGCACCTCATTTTTAGACCAGATTTGTCGTGTTTCTAGGAGTATTTGAGGGAATCTTGATAGATAGAATTTACGAAAGCCCTGGCTCCTTTGACTGCTTTTTGAAGGTCTCGAGATTCTGAAGAAATGGACACCAACCGTTCTTGATTTGGAGGTCTAGAGAATATTCTGGCTCAATAAGAGTGAAAAGTGATAAAACAGACTTTTGACCTTTTGGAGCAGATTTGAGATTTCACAGAGGTTCGAGATTTCAAAACTCTCTTCTCAGAGCTAGAGATTTAAAGCTAAGGCTGAGGCCGAGATATGACGACTGACCTTTTTGAATTCAGAGATCGGATGAGTTTCTAAGAGCTCTAGCAAGGGTCATTTCTTGGGTAAGGTTATCATAGATTGAGAAATTGGCTGTTGCCATTCTCGAGCATTGTCTTTACTGTGTTGAGTCCTTTGAAGAAGACTCAGGGGTGCATAAGTTATGAAATTACACGATTTGGACCACAGGAGAGGCTTCGGGGGTCCTTTGAGGCTCCGGGGGTCATTCTTTAAGTAGAAAGGGTAAAATGGTAATATTTTGCCTACGGGTCAAAAAAGGTGAAAACATGAAATTTTTACCTGTGATGTTTCATGACAAGAAAACTTTTGTAGGCAAAGAAATTCAATGATCTAGATAACAAATAGTGAGTATTGAACCTTTTGAAGGTAAAAGGGTAAAATAGTAATTTTTTCAACTGTGATGCTTTACTAGATAAAGGCTTATAGGAGGTGGAAAACTTACTGATGACTTGAATGGAGTTCTAAAATGTGGACCCTCAAGGTCCCAATGTTGCTTTTGAGTGAGTTTAGGGTTTGTCCTGAAATTATGCTTTTTGAACTGTAATAAGATACTTGGACTGATTCATTTGTAACTGGAACATCTCGAAAGACTTCTTTGGGGATGCCTAACCTCCTAGAGTCCAAGTTTGCTCTGCTAAGCCATGGGTGCTTGAGTCTTGATGCCTAAACATTGTTATGTTGTCCTTATGCTATCACATGACCGAGTCAAAATTTGGGTGCTGACAGATGCCCGTCTTTGGTATGTGTGGCTTTACCGCATGTAACAAAGAAGGAAGTGCCCTAATTTTGACTTGGGAGAGACCATGCTTCTTCCTTGTACATAACTCATGGATATTTGGGTAGGTAGCTTTTGAAATGTAGAGAATAGTTTTGGCTTTGAAAGTGGGGATGAGCTAAATTTGTCATTGATTTTGGATCAAGGTTTTTAATATGAGTTTATCTTTTGAAATGTCTTTTTGGATTGAAGGTACACTCTTTCGGTGTTTTGTAAATTCCTTTATTCTGATTTTTTTTAAATGGGTATTCACCGATGGAAGGACCTTCTTTTTGAAAGCATAGGCTATCCATGAATTATACGCAAGCAATTGACATTTTCTCTAGCTCTTCGGATGTTATTGTTAGCATATGCATTGCATCGGGAGACATGAAAGTCATCGACATAAGGCACAACTACTTGAAAATATTATGGAAAATCGATTCGAAAAATCGGTCATGTAAAGGCTATAAACACACGAGAACCATTCAGATGACTTATGCACTTGTATTTGTCTTTGGCTAGCTTATTGATTTGATTTGTATGAGTTGCTTGAGGTTTCTTTTTGGATTTGCATGTTTGTCATGTTTTTCATTTGTTATGTTGATTGACCATTCATTCATTTATGCAATTGACTGATTTGGATGTCTTTTGGTGATTGTCCTTGAGAGTTTTAAAGCGACTCAACGAGGGATGTTAGTGAAGCTCTCCCTAGAAAAACTATGGAAAATATATGTAGTCATGATTGAACACTCTTGGTTTTACATAAATCATGGTACAAATGCACTAAATATCACTTCTGAAGACACGTGTGTCTTTACATTGGTTATGATATATAGCATGATCGATCTACATCATTGCCTTCGTCCCACTTAGGCTAATGTTGTATTTTGCAGGACTCACGAAGAGATTTTGGAAGCTCTCTCTAGAAAAGCTATGGGACCTTGGAAGGTCATTGTTACTCATCCATAAAGTGATGGCTACATAGACTATGGATTGATCCATGACAATATTTTTGTCCCACTTAAACATTGTCAAGGTGGGGAGGGGACGTGCAAGGGAGAATTTATATAACTCTCTCCAAAAGTCGAGGTGGAATCCGTTAGGATCGGGTGTTTTGTCTTGCCCGGGTGATAGCAACCCAGACTTTGCTAAAACAGGTATAACACACAACATTTGAAGGTGAATGCAATACAATTCTTATGTCCCAATAAGTAAGCGTCACCAAGATCGGTGCTAACAGGTCGGTCTGTTGAGCGGTGACCGTTAGAATTTACAGAGAAATGTTAGTATGTTCTCTCCCGAGAAGCTATGAAAGGGTTTTTCTCCCAAGTAACCCATGCTATAAAAGTACTACTAAAGCTTGATAAATGTCTAGATTATAAATAGAAAAACATTATGGCTATAAGCTAGCATTTCATAGACTTTATGGATTGAAGTGTGACATTGCCCGTTGTTCCATACCGGACAATGTCACGGGGTGGCCGTTAGTAAATCATGCAGCATATAAAGTAGTAATGGAATGGCTGATGCAAGTAAGTCGTTCAAAAGTATGGATTGGGCTGTACCAAAATTTAAACTGGAAGAGTGGCTTGGTTGGACGTGTAGAGAAATGTTATAAGCTCTTTCCCGAGAAGCGATGGTGGGTTTTCTCACAAATAACCCGTTTGCTACAAGGAGGATTCTTCAAGCATGATAGCAGTCCAACTATGGCCTTAGGAATTTCATAGACTTTATGGATTGTATTGTGATGCATATTTACATCCTAATAAATAGATATTACAAGTGGGTTATGCCCTCCAATTGTCCCATCTTCGACAGAGGGTAGGTAGAGGACCAGCCGGGACTAGAGATGTTGCGCTCTCTCCGAAAGCTGTGGAGGTTGTGATAACAAGGAACCCAATGCTACCTATCATGCTTAACTCCTTAACAGTGTTAGCGATAAGATGATGCATAAGCTATGAATCAAAGTGCAGCATTCAACTATGTCCGAATAACTAGGATGCTATGCAACAATTTGGTCATGGTTCAGGGATTGTCAATAGAGCTTGTGGGAAACTTTTTGGGCTTGTTTCGATAGTTATGGGATCTCGAGAGACCGGTGCTATGCATCTATTTCAACCATCCAATCTGCAAACATGGCTGGCATAATACGCAAGCTATGAAGTGATGATGCCTACCTACACCCTAGATAGGTGGTTTATTTGTGAAGGCCTTTCTACAAAGTCAGGGACCGACATGACTTAGCAAACCTACGCGGCCTGATCGGGGTATATTAGGAGGTTTTTAGGCTTACCCCAAAAGCCATGGAGATCACAAGGATCGATGCTATATATCTATTTTAATTAATTTTCAAAGATAAATGTCATGGTATATAGTCTATGGATTGATGTCAACATCTATCTATACTTGGGTAAACAGTCTGCTATGTCAACGGTTTTGCCCATTTCTGGTGAGGTAACCTAAAGTCCCTCACCGAACTTGTGGTGGCTTGAGCAGAGCATATCAAGAAGTTTTTAGGTTGATTCTGAAAGCCATGGAGATCACAAAGGATCAATGCTACATAACTATTTCAACCAATTTCCAAAGGTGGTTGTCATGATATGTAGACTATGGAATGAGGTCGACACTTGCCTATGCTCGATAGGCAATCTATCATGTCAACGATTTCGGCCATTTCTGGTGAGATAACGTAGAGTTTCTCACCGAATCTATGGTGGACTAATTAGAGCATATCAGGAAGTTTTTGGGCTTAACTTCGAAAGCCATGGAGATCAATAGGATCAGTGCTACGTATTTATGTTTTGTCATGTTACATAGGTGATGGAACGATGATCGACATTTGTCTATGCCTAATAGACAATCTGTAATGTCAAAATTTGGCCATTTCTATGAGGGAGAGTCCCCGTTGAACTTTTATGTAGCCTGGTCTCAAGGTCCAAAATGATCGATGCATCATTTTCGATCAAGCATTGTCATATGGATGGACTTGATTATAGTTACTTTGCCGATGGTGCGGGCTTCAGATGCTTGCCATAAGAATGGGCTTTTACTAAGAGTTGTTTTGCTGATGGAGCGGTCTTCAATATTCCAGTGTTTGCCATAAGAATGGGATTTTGTTGAGGGTGATAACTTATCATCGAATAGCTTTGCCGACAGAGCGGTCTTCAGGTTTCAAGTGCTTTCCATTAGAATGGACTTTACTAAAGGTGATAACTTGTTGCTGAAGTGCTTTGCCGATAGAGCGGGCTTCAGGTTTCAAGTGTTTGTCATAAGAGTGGACTTTGTTAAGGGTGATAACTTGTCACTAGAGTGCTTTGCCGTCAGAGCAGTCTTCAGGTTTCAAGTGCTTGCCATAGGAATGGACTTTGCTGAAGGTGATAACTTGTTACTAGAGTGCTTTGCCGATGGAGCGGACTTCGTGCTTCATGTGCTTGCTGATTCATGCTGAGAGATTTACAAGGTTACTTCAGCATTTCAAAGATCTTTTTAGGGATCGACATTATTCTGAAGGGAACCCTTACCCAATTTATTGCTGAAGGCACAAAAAGCCCAAATTCCTTAAGGGCGGTGGCCTGTCATTCTTGTAAAGGGGCCAAGGCCCAATATCCTTAAGGGTGGCAGCCTATCATTCTTTGCTCAGGGGTTGGGGCCCAATTTCCTTAAGGGCGGCGGTCCGTCAGTCCTTGCTCAGAGGCCAAGGCCTAATTTCCTTAAGAGTGGTGGCCTATTATTCTTTGCTCAGGGGCTGAGGCCTAATTTCTTTAAGGGTGGCGGCCCGTTATTCTTTGCTCAGGGGCTGGGGCCCAATTTTATTTGCTTGGGGTCCACAACCCAATCTCACTTCTCGGGGCCTTAGGCCCAATTTCTTTTGCTTAGGAGTTGGGTCCCAATCTCATTTTCTTGGGGATCCATACCCCAATTTTCATTGGTTAGGGGCGAAGGCCCAATTTCTTTTGCTCAGGGCTAGGGCCCAATCTCATTTGCTTAAGGATCCATGCCCCATGCATTTGCTCAGGAGTTGAGGCCCAATCTTATTTGCTTAGGGGTCGGGGCCCAATCTCATTTGCTTAAGGATCCATGCCCCATTAATTTGCTCAAGGGTCGGGGCTCAATCTTATTTACTAGGGGATCTATACCCCAATTTCCATTGTTCAAGGGCCACGGCCCAATCTCTTTTTCTTAGGGGCCAGGGCCCAATCTCATTTGCTTAGGGATCCATGCCCCATTCATTTTCTCAGGGGCCAGGGCCCAATCTTATTTGTTTGGGGGCCACAGCCCAATTTCCATTGCTCAGGGGCCATGATCCAATCTCTTTTGCTCAGGGGCCGAGGCCCAATCTCATTTCCTTGGGGATCCATGCCCCATTCATTTGCTTGGGGCTCGGGGCCCAATCTTATTTGCTTGGGGGCCATGGCCCAATTTCCATTAATTAGGGGCCATGGCTTAATCTCTTTTGCTCAGGGGCTGAGGCCCAATTTCATTTGCTTGGGGATCCATGCCCCATTCATTCACTCGGGATCCATGACCCAATCTCTTTTGCTCAGGGACTGGGGCCCAATCTCATATGCTTGGGGATCCATGCCCCATTCATTTGCTCAGGGGCCAAGGCCCAATCTTATTTGCTTAGGGGCCATGGCCCAATCTCATATCTCGGGGCTTTAGGTCCAATTCATTTGCTCAGGGGCCACGACCCACATTATTCAATCTCTATTAATGGAGAACGATGTACCATCCCTATTTTTATTTGAAAGACGAGGTATCATCTCTAACTTTGCTTGGCCATGAGTGGCGTTCTGCTGGAGATGATGCTTCATCACAAATTTTCTTTTCCTTGGGAGGCGACAGGTTATCCTAATCATAATTGATGGGAGATGACTTGTCATCTCTGTTTTTATTTTGGGGAGATGACGCATCATTGCTAGTTTTGTTTGGCAATGAGTGGCCCTTTAGGCTATAAATGGTGCTTTACTGGAGGTGATACTTCTCAATTTGTTGTTGATCTGCTCCTTTATCCCAGAGTTGTCGACGGGTGTGTATAAGGCTTCCGTAGTGAGATCGAAGATGCTTTGAAAGGTTAACAATATTGATTGACTAGTGACCGAGTTTTGAGGCCTAAATCGGCTAACTTTGCATTTGTTTTTAAAAGAAGTTTTGAAAATTCATTTTCTAGGAATCTTCCATTAATTTTTTTGAAAAAACTAGGCCCCTCAGGGTCTTTGAATGTTGAGGATGACTTATTGTATTGCTCTTAAACACATAGGGTCATATTTTCATATGTTATGATGTCATGCCTAGTTTAGACAAGGTATGAAAAGTTTACAAGTTCTCGACATTGAATGTGCTTTTTTTTAAGATATTGAGATTACAAGCCTATATTTGAGGTCTTTGTTCTTGCTTTGTCAAAAGATAGCCTTTGTAGATGTGTGCTCATGACTTGGTTGACTTGACTTAACTTAGGATGGCATTTCTAGTTTTCACCCTAAGTGTTGACTTTATTTTGTTCCCTTTTTTGCCCCTGTTTATCAGGACTGGGTCAGAGTGCTGTTTCCAATTTTAACTCTAAGCTTTGCATTATTTCTTTTGTTTTTGTCCCTTTTTTGCCCCTATTTACTAGGTCTGGGTCAAAGTGCCGTTTCCGGTTTTTACTTTGAGCTTTGCATTATTTCTTTTGTTTTTGTCCCTTTTTTGCCCCTGTACTCAGATAGGTCTGAGCTTTCTGTAAGGTGACTGGACAAGGTGCATGCTTTTGTTCCAAAGTTGATTGAATGCTTGACATGTGTATTGTTAACTTTTGCTTAGAATTTCTTACTCTATCCAAGAGGCTTAAATAGTTGTTTTGCTGAATGAATGGTTTACTAGGTAGGTGAGAGTTGAAAGGTTTGGAACTATGAGTGGCTCTTGATTAGAGGCTTATTGCAGATTGGGAATCATGGTTCTCTATAGAATGCCCATATCTTGAAGAAGATTATGGTTCTATATAAGATTTCCATGTTTTGAAAGAAGATTATGATTTTTTATAGATTTCCATGTATTGAGATAATCATAGTTCTCTATAAATGTCCCTTATATTGAAGATGATCATGTTTCTCTACAAAATCCTTATATACTTTGAAGAAAATCATGGTTCTTTATAAGTTTTGTTTTTTTGTTTTTTGCTTTTCTTCTTTTCTTTTCTTTTGCTTTCTCTTCGTTGTTTTTTTTTTTTTTTTTGTTTTTTTTTTGTTTA
>JAOXJP010233097.1:0-10368 GCA_025762735.1 Platanus orientalis | reverse complement strand
TGATCTCTTTTCTTTCTTTTCTTTTCTATTTCTCTTCTATTGTAATCTTTGTTTTTATTGCACAAGTCAATCCCTGTAGATTCGACCTTGTTCAATACTACAACACTTGTATACTTACAAGTAAAGCTACCCTGGATTTTTGGTTCATTAAGTTGGATCATTAGTTTAGGTGTAACAACGACCGAATTGGTAAGGGAGGTCTCACATTATATATCCCAGAAGGGGAAACTTCATGAGGAGAGTCCTTTACTCAATTGTACTAATCATTTTTTTTATTTTGTTGTGTGTAGTAAGATGGCTCCGAAGAGAAGGTCAGTCAGTGTTCCTAAGGTTAGAGAGTCATTGCAATTATGAGCAAGGCTGAACGAACCTTCCTCGACCAGAGAGGGAGATCATGTGTTCTTATTTGATTGTGATAACCATTAAATGTTTCATTCATCATAGTAACTAATACCTTTGGTTTCCATAGTCTAATTATGTTGATTCTACAGACCTGGTGATGACACCTGCTACTGATGAAGTAGAGGTGCAGGTTAGTGAGGCTCGTAGGGAGCGGGACGCACTTATCAAGCATTTAGTTGGCATGTCCGCTAAAGAAGCTGATCTTCCTACCATCCAGGAAGAAATCATGGATGCGCTGGCTCACATAGAAACTCGTGTATATAACTCTAAGTTTAGAGGTACCGTAGAATGTCTCCTTAATGCTTTATCTAAAATCAGTGAAGCAAAAGACATCAAAATGCTAAAAGGGCTAGAGCATGATGTCCGTTTGTGCTTTCAAGAGGAAGAGATCAAAATGTCTGACTTGACCGCTCAACCAACCCACGTACTGGAGGAGATTGCTCCATTGGTGAGGGATGTTGATGAGTTGATGGCTCAAATGGAAACATTAAAAGAGCGATATAACAAAATAATGAGTCATTTGGAATCCGACAAGAGGTTCATCGACCATATGGGTAACTCAATTCATCGTACCATCTATGTGGTAGATTGTTGTAGGGGTGAACTGATGAGTTGAGGGAGCGATCGGTGTAGTGGGGTCTCTATGGAGGCAGTATATAATTTCAATGTAGTGCAATCAGATGTCGATGTGGCAAACGCTGGCCTAGAAGGAAATATAGAGGTGTTGCCTATGTTACGTGCAAAGCTCTTAGACTTTATTCATCTTGATGCAACAAGGGACTGAGGATGTGGTGTAACATGGGGCAGAGTGCCTATCATTGCATTCTTATCTCCATTGTAACAAAATTTTATTAATGAATTTCATATAAGTACCTTGTTTATTTGAAGCAAAGTTCTAAAAAAATATATAAGAAAAGGTAGGACTTATGAGTATGTAACCCCTCCGCCCTTGAGAAATATATCATGTAGTTAAATGATGGAATGATATGGTTCTCAAGGAGAAATTAGGGTGTGAATGATGATGGGGTTGTGTTTGTCTTGTTATGATAGGCTGCCTACATTACTTAGAACAGGATCAAGCCCGACCATAGTTCGATTATGGGATTTTAGGTATTATTTAACCCTTTTTTGCCCCTAATGGTCACCCACTGTGTCTGGGGTTCACCTAATTGCTGCATCCCATTGTCATTGCTAGTTTTAAATGAGATCAGTGAGAATTTTCTCTTGCCATGATTGGATTCTTTTATTTATAGTGCCCATATGGGTTTCCATCACACTTTATTTTTATGTATCCCTTTTTTGCCCTTAAGATCCCTTAACCTAAGATTAGGGTTGCCTAGATTTTACATCCCATTACCATTTCTGGTTTTTAATAAGATCGATAAAGATTTTTTTTAGAAGATTTAGGGTTGCATCCGAGGTATAGAGAAGCCTAGACTGCCTATATACCTCTGCTAGACAGGATCAAACTGATGTAGTTCCTTAAAACCCTATGACTGTCATTTAAGGGTAGTACTTCTTTAAGAACTTGACACTAGTGATAGGGAGAATTTGGGTGCCCTCAACATCCCAGAGGAGGTAGGCGCCATGAGGATAAACCTTTTCAACGGCATATGGGCCGTCCCACTTAGAAGCGAATTTACCTTCTTTTCTTCTGTTGGGGTCAAGTGGTGATCATGCAAGAAGGACGAGCCCACCCTTTGTGAAGGAGCGAAGCTTGACCTTCTTGTAGTAAGCCCTTACCATGTGGGCTTGATACAATTCTAAGTGTTGCTGAGTAGCAAGCCTTGATTCATCAAGGGTCTCAAGCTCTGAAAGATGGATTTTGGAAACCTTGGTGTTAGTCAAGCCATCTTGTAGTGCAACTTGTAGTGATGGGACTTGAATTTCAACTAGCATAATGACCTCTACACCAAACACGAGGGAATAAGGGGTTACATGTGTTGGCATAGAAAAGGTGGTATGATATGCCTAGAGTGCTTCAGGTAGGCATTCATGCTAGTCATTTTTATGTCTAGAGACCAACTTTTTTATGATTTTATAGAGAGTCTTATTGAAAGTTTCTACCAAACCATTATCCTGAGGGTAATTGCACGATAAATGCTCTAAATCAATGTTATATTTAGCCATGAGTTGCTATTAAGGTGAACTAACAAATGGTTGTCTGTTGTAAGTAATTATATGATCAGGGACACCAAACCTATATATGAGATGAACCTTAACGAACCAGACTATGTCAAAAGCCTTGATTTCTAGCAAGGCAATGGCCTCCACTCATTTGGAGAAGTAATCTGTCATAGTGAGGGTGTAGCGATGCCCTTTGGTGAAAGATGGCATGATGGGTCCTACTATATCCACTCCTCACTTTAAAAATGGCCAAGAACAAGAGGTAGTGTGGAGTGATTCTGTAGGAACGTGTCCATAGTCGTTATGTAGTTGGCAGATGCGACACCGTTTGGCATATTTGATACAATAGACTACCATTGTTGGCCAATAGTAGCCGAGCCTTTTCAACTGGTATTGTAGCTTAGGGCCACTTTGGTGTCCTCTACATACACCGGCATACACTTCATTCATTACTTTGCTCACCTCATCGTTTAATAAGCATTGCAATAATACGTCGTCTAGCAACCGCCTGTATAATTAATTGCCTTGTAGAGTGAATCGAGGAGCACGTTATCGCATTTCAGCGCACTTGATAGGGTTACCTAGATCCCTCATATCCAAGAGATGTTGAATGAGGGGCTCACGCCAATCTTCCTCACCCGAGTTTAACTTGTTGTCGGTACCTTCCTGCGCATCGATCTCCTACAAGTCACTATTGTAAGTGAGGAGGATGTCCTCCTCATTGGTGTCAAACAGTGGGAAATGACCCTTCTTTCTCCAATATGAATGGTAAGGTAGTCATCCCTTTCATGAGAGATATGGCCAGGCTGGCCAGTGCATTGGCTTGTCCATTATGGTCTCTTCTAACATGCTATATTTGCAAGCGTTAAAACAATTTGGCCAAATATTTGGTCCTTTGGAAGTAAGGTGTTAAACTTAGATTTTTAATATGATAAAGACCATTCATCTGGTGGACGATGAGTTCTAAATCCTTGTAGACCATGAGATCATCTATAAGGATTTCTAGAGCCAGCTCAAGCATGATCAAGGCCTCATACTCAGTTTCATTATTTGAGCATTCCTCAGTTAGCGTGAAGGAGTGCATAATGATACCATTATCTAGGGTGACAAACACAATGTTGATCCCTAAATATTTATCTATATTGTCTCCTGGGGCACCTGTTGGTCCTCAAGATGCTCCATCAAAAAACATTTCCTAATATTTATTTATTTGCACCTACATAACATTTTCATTGGGTAACTCCAATTGAAGAGGGGAACCATCAAGTATTGGATGTGTGGCCAGAAAATCCGCAAGAACTTGATCTTTTACTGCTCATTGCAGAACATAATGTATATCGAATTTAGAGAGGAGGATAGTCCATTTGGTGATACGCCCTTGAATAGAGGGCCTACTCATGATATATTTCAATGGGTTGACTCATGATATAAGATGTACCAATGTAGTAAGTACATAATGCCTCGACTTCTGTAATGCGAAGATTATAACCAAACAGATCTTCTCAATAGGTGAGTAATTTAATTAAGCTCTGATCATTATTCTGCTAAGATAATATGAGGCATTCTCCTTGCCTTCTTCATTGAGTTGGGCAAGTAACACCCCTAAGGATGATTTTATAACTACCACATATAATAGTAATGGCTTACCTGGAATCGGGCTCATGAGTACGGGTGGCTTAAGCAAATATTGTTTAATACTATCAAAAGCATTTTGACAAGCTTAGTCCCACACGAAAGGAACTCCTTTCTTCATTAGTCTTGAAAAGGGTTGGCAACATTCAAAAAGATTTGATATGAATTATCGGATGTATGTAAGTCTGCCATGTAGCCTTTTGAGCTCAGTGATATTCTGTAGTGTCGGCATTTCAACTATGGAAGTAATCTTCTTGCGATCTATTTTGATGCCTCTGTGTCGAATGACAAATCCAAGGAATTGTCTGGAGGAAACACCAAAAGCACATTTAAGCGGATTCATTTTTAAATTATAGTAACAAAGCCTTTAAAAAACCTGATCTAGATAGGCAATATGATGTTGTCTAAGTTTCATCTTAAGGCCAAGTCATCTACATAGCATTCAATTGTGTCATGTAGGAGCTCCTCAAATATGTAGGTCATTGCCCTCTGGTAAGTGGCACTAGCATTCTTCAATCCAAAAGGCATGACCTTGTAGCAAAATATTCTAATTGGTGTATAGAATGTTGTGGCATCTTCATCTTCAGGAGTCATTTGTATCTAGTTGTATCCCAAATTCCCATCCATAAAAGAGAGGGCTTTATATCCCGTGGTGGCGTTTACCAATAACTCGGTAATGGGTAATGGGAAATCATCTTTCAAGCATGCACTATTGAGGTCCCTGTAGTCGATACGTACCCTGATCTGACCATTCTTTTTTGTACAGACACAATATTGGAGAGCCATTTTTGGTATCAAACTTCATGGATAAATTTGGCTTTCAGTAATTTATCCACTTCCCCTTCTATTTTATCAGCAATGTCATGTCTGGCCTTATATGGGTGCTATTTGATGGGCCGCTAAGAAGGATCGATGACAAGACGGTGAAGTGCCACGTTGGGATCCAATCCTAGCATCTCGGAGTAATTCTAGGTGAATATGTCCCAATTTTTTTTGAAGAAATTTGAGGTATTGTGTCCATTCTTCTAAGGAAAGGCATGCACTGATGAAGGTAGGTCGAAGGTCTTCTTATGTTCCTAGATTTACTTCGATCAAATCGTCGACCGTTGCTTGGCCTCCATCTTCAAGTTCTGGAGGTGCGGGTATGACTGGTCCCATAATAAAGTCTTTAGAGAACTATGATTATGCCTCCACGAATAAGCATTCAAAGGGGAAATCTTCTAGTAAGTCAATCACATATGTTGTTATCATATGGGAGGAAACTTTTAACTTGGTGGGTTGTCTATTTAACCCTCTTGTGTCATCTTTGTTCTTGGAATGAAGGACTAGGTGTTTGAACCATTGAGTTAGAACTTCCTTGCACTTAAAGAGTTCTTCTATTTCCCTTGTCAGTCAAAATCATAACTCTAGAGCAATTGGGGAGCCAGTTTTATGTGTAAAAATAATTATTCGGATCTTTGAGCACTCTTTTTGATATAGGATCTGAATGACCTTTTGACTAAATAAGGCCTTCAGGGAGAAAAATGGAGGGTGATTGATAAGAATTAACCCATATTGCTGATAATTGTGCTAATGGAAGGACAAAATTTTACGCCACCATATCTGGTAGCAAGGTGGGTTCATCCTTGGTTGCCTTGACACCATTTTGTACTTTAAACTTTTGCGGCTTTACACCATTGTCATTGCCATTCCCTAGAGTATTGTGTAATACTTCCCAGGAATTACTTTTTTATAATACGTGGCATCCGCTGCTTAAAATGGGTTGTTGTCAGCTACTATAGTGCCCCGAGTGTCTTGCCATGGATATTTAACGCACTGATGGCATGTAGAAGGAATGACTTAAAATTTATGCATCCATGGCCGCCCGATGAGGGAATTATAGATGGTATCTGCATCAAAGATATAGAAAGGTGTCCAATCTTCTATGGGGCCAAACTTAGTCCTCAACCTAATAGAGCCAAAGGGACATTGCTAGTTCTGGTTGAAATCTTGAATAGCAAGAGTATTGGGCTTAAGCTGAGACAAATTAATCCCTGGGTAGTCTAGTGTTTTGGTAGGAAGAATGTTTATCGTTGAACCACCATCAATCATTACCCTAGACACGAGTAGATTATCAATAGTACATGTGATGAATAATGGTCTATTGTGGCAACGATCATCGGAATACTGATTAGTATCCTCAAAAGTAACTGTGGGCATACATAACCCTTCTCATGTCGTTGTTTGCCAAGAAGCTCTGGCAACCTCGTCATTTGTATCGAACTTGTCTAGGTGAATCAGTGCATACACCATGAAGGCCCTCAGCTCTAGCGACATACAAAGGCATCATAAATAGTTAATAATGATAGGATCTTCTTTAGATGTGTCATTACATCGTATGGAATAGAATTATCCATCTTCTTGATAGTCTTGTTATGTTTGGTTTCCATGGTAGCCTTTTCCATTGTGTCAGCTTGTTGGTTGGCGATTAGGCCTCGCAGTGGCATCTATTTCCCAAATCATAACTTGACTTGGTTGATGTACTAAGTTTGCGGCTGACGTCCTTCTATAGGAGTATTAATTTTAAGTTTGGTAACATTACAGACCTCTATCTGTCTGTGGGTAGGCATCTCATTTTCGGAAAAATCTTGAGATACGATGACAATGCTAGAATCGTCGTCACCAGAGTTGTCCAAGTCAATGACCAAGGGTGGCATATCTTGGAGGGATAAATTACAACAAAGAGTTTGCCATAGATTTTGGGTGTCATCGTCTTCATCAACCGAAGTCAAGGATTCGCTGGCATCCATGTCAACATCCTATTGATCTTGAGGAAAAAATTATACCACACTTTGTATATACCAAAGATCATGCCTATATGCCCTTTGATTGTGGTAAAAGCAATCAATGAGCATTGGCCATTCAAAGACATGTGAATCCAAGGAGATTGAGAAAAGTTGCACCAATAAATCATGTGCGGTGCTTGGCAACCCAGTTTCTTGCAAGAAATGGCTGGTGTGATAATGTGGATCTCCATACCCTGTGTATAATGTGAGTGAAGGAAGCTGGTACCCATTGGGAAACTGAGTGATATATACTTCGTTTCTCATAGGTTGCCCTGACTCGCTGAATTGTTGTGAGTCTAGCACTTGGGTAATGATTTAGTCCGGGGGACCTGTAAATCCTTCGTATATCTATTGTTGAGGAGGTTGTCTCAGCAAATCCATATTCCAAGGGTTGTAGGGTTCCATGCCCAGCCTCATGAATTCATGGATGAATGTTTCAATAAGGTAACCCCAGGAAGGTATGCTTTGCATGCTAAGTCCTATACCAGTCTCGAGGCAGACCATCTAGGGAGAGTGGAAATAGTCGCAACAACAAATTATCATTGTGCATCACTTCCCTGCATGATATCATGAACTTGAACAAATGACGTTGCGGACACTGATAGTCTTTATCTAAGAAAATGGTGAACAGAGGGACCTCAAAATCGGGGGGAAATACCACTAAATATACGGCTTGATGGCAAGGAAAGGCTAGTTGCTTAAACTTGTTTAACACATTATGAAAATATGTGTGTTTCCATGGAGTCATGGGCAGATGAGTAATTCTCGTAGGGCAAAATGGTGGGTCATGTATGAAGTCTGTCAATGTAATAGAAACTCCTAGTATTATACCTTAACCATGCAATTGGGATAGTTAATTATTTGGAGTGGTCCTGGTATGTTAAGTTATTATGGAGCCAATCAATCAATATTGTTGACCCATGTGGCACGATTGTTGGTTATGTGTTCCTAGGCTGGAGAGGATTACTTTCATATATAGTTGATGCCATGTTGTAAGTAATGACCGGAGACTAAAACAAGTCTTTGGGTATAAATTCCTCCAATGTCATCAGCAATCGCAGGAATTGTCTAACAAGTCATGACTATGGGAACCTTTCCTTTCTTCTTGATTACTCCCTTCATAAGTAGTGGTAGTGGCCTTTTTTTAGTACATTTAGTAGGGTTATGTACTTGTTCTACCCTAGTTTTAGCGGACTAAAGCCTTCTCCTACGTGTAGCTCTGCTCTCAAATATAACCCAGTCGTCTCTGTCATCATCACATCCTCGTTATCCTGAGGATTCATGAAGCCGATCATATTTTCATTAACAAAGATAGCATTTGTGGCCGTAGCCCTCATGTCCATGTCTAGTTCCACAATATTTTTGTCAATCAATTAAAGCTTATCCTTAAACACGAAACAATCTTGCAAGGTGTGACCTATAATACGATGATACCTGTAGTATTTTGGATCATTAACTTTGTCAGCTTTTACGCATCTCTTTGATTCAGGGAGTATGATATCCTGAGATTCGATTGTTTATTTAAAAAGACTTTCCAAGTCATCAAGGTGAAATGTGTAAGCCTGCTCTTGTCATTCTTTTATGTTTGGTCTCTTAGGAGGGGCTTCTTGCTTTATTGTGGCTGGCTTGGCTATTTCTGCAGCATGCTTGACCTTTAGTTTGGTAGGTGATTCTTAGTGCCTACCACAGCAGATTCTATCTTATTAACCGCCGCCTTTCCTTTTCTCTCATGTTTATGTTCTAACAATCTCTTTTCTAAAGCAGATGCCTTGGATAATAAGTCATCGAACCTAGAGTACTTTTGTGCCGTGAGATAGTGAGAGAGCTCGAATGATATGTTTTGTAAACACATTTCGAGGAGTGATTTAAGAGGAGGTACATTTTTACAAGCATAAGACATGTTCTTCCACCTATTGATAAAGTCCACCACATATTTGTTATCCCGTTGCTTTTTACTAAGCAATTCATATAACTTGACGGGCCTATAAGTGTCATGGAATTGTTGGACAAACGCTCTCTTCATGGAATCCCAATCTGAAATAGATTAAGGTTTTAGATTTGAATACCATATTAATGCGGCCCCATCTAATGACTAGACGAACATCTTTAGCAACAAGTCACCATGTTGAGCGATAGCGCCACATCAAGATTCAAAGTGAGCAATGTGCTGCTTAGGGCATGTTGTTCCATTAAATGTATTAAAGTGAGGTTGAACAAATTTTGGTGGGAAAGGTACTACATCCATGTGTGGAGGATATGGCTTCCTAGTTGTATATGTGTTTACAGTTTCCTGCTCCTTGTATTCCTTGAGCATTTCAATCACCATTGCAGGAGCCTATGCATATGCATTATAGTCATATGTCCAGGGCAGTGTAGGTCCATATGGTGATAGGCCGATTAGTGAGACCCCTATGGGTGTGAACCTTGCAGAAAACCTTGTGTAGGTGACCTTGGTGAAACAGGTGTGTTGGATATAAGACTTACATCTAGGGTAGTCCTTGGTAAAGTAGTAAACGTACACTTTGGTGTGTAATAGGGATACCCCCTTGCCCTTGCTACAGCTGGCCTAGCAGATTCTACTACTACGGGATTATAGTTTGGTGGGGCTATAGCCTATCTTTCGAGAGTGAGTTGATTGATCATAGCTTTTAGCTCGGCTATTGTGAGGTTTTGAGCGGCTAAGCGCTGATCTCAAGTTTCTACCTAGGTTCACCATTCTGAAATTGTAGTGTGTTCTCATTTAGAGTCAGAGTGATACTCCCTAAGGTCTACATTCTCTATATTTATTGTGAGACCGATTGGTGGATACTGAACCCCCCTTGACCCTATCACTATCGTTTTGAGTCCTTGCAAGGTAGAGATAACATTAACCGTTGCAGCAGCCTAGGTGTGGTGTGAGGGCTATTTCTATTGTGAAACATAATGAGAGAGGCCCCCATGGCTCTTCCAGTGATTAGCAGTTCTCTTGATGGTATTCTCGGTGTCCCGGCACTTGCTGCCAATTAACTTCTAGTCGTCATGCCGACGAAGTTGAAAGCTCATGGTTGAGACCCATAAGAACTTGGAGTATTGGCAGGGGTGTCTTTCTTTGCCCCTACAAACATTACTACTGCTTAGGAATCTTGCTTAGGCCTAAATATTTTGCCCTTACCAATATAAGGTGTGTAACCTATACTGCTTCTAATATAGGAAGGCAAGGAGGGATCGGCCCTTTGTGGATGTGCCATGGAGGAGTTGCATTAATCGGCATACTTTTCACCTCTTGTTGCTCGTATAAGAGCCTACATGCTCTAACCCTTTGTCTTTGAGCAATTTTTTTTTTGCTTTTGCTCAAGGGATAATACCCTCCTTCTTTTTGATGGTTTACTTTCTTCAAGCCCCC
>JAOXJP010233096.1:0-10369 GCA_025762735.1 Platanus orientalis | reverse complement strand
AGCTGACTGAGTGGCCTACTTTGGGAGATCATATCTTCATGTGGCCTATGACCAAGACCCCTAGGGTTGAACAGTGTAACCCTAGGAGACTTCCTTTTTCCCAAACTTTGGGTCCCACAATGCTGGGATCCATCTAAACACCCTAAACAGTGGCACAAAAGTGCTCATCTGATCAGATTTCCCAATGTCTATTTTTCAGTCTAAATTAAAAAACAGGCAAATGAGAAAACAGGCATTGAGACAAAAAATAGGCATTAGGCCTGTAACATAGAAAAATGAATCTTCTTTCTTTTCTCCCCCTTTCCCTAGTGTTAATTCTCAACCTTAAAAGGGCAAGCAGTAAGCCATTTAGAGGGGTCCATCACCCCTCTAAAGACCTAACCCATGAGGGGTGTCCTGCACCTAGGATAAAACAGATTTAAGGACAAATTTTGGACTGTTCATAGGCCAACGCTTGTTTTCCCCCTGAATTAAATTCAGGCATTGGAAAAATAGGCGTTAAGGGCAAAAACAGGCATTAGGCTTAAGAAAAGTTCAGTCAACCCCCAATTCAAATTAAATTAATTTAAAGCACTCTAATTTGCATTCAACAAAGTATAAAAGTGAACATAGAACTAAAACTCATATGAATGAAAAAAAACCACCCTAAAAAGGATGGTATTTGAAGTGCCCAACACCTTCCCCAAATGCAACCAAACTACTTACCCTAAGTCTCAAGAACTCAGACCAGTATTAAGAGTCAAACCCCTAGACCTCCAGGTCTAGACTTCTCTTCTTCATTCGAAAAGGAGAACCGATATCCAACTCTGTTAGTTAAACTTGAGTTGGTAAAAATTCTAACCCTCCCCTAAAAGGCTTAGCAACCTTTCACACACTAGCATCACACGCTGAAGAAGAGAGAAACCAAGAGCAAGAGTGGGCCTGGAACCCACGGGCTGGTGGGGGCCCCCGAATCCCGCCCGAATGGCCGATGTCTATAGGTATTATGGTAATTTCACTTTCCCTAGCTATATATAGGGTGTGTTCTAGGGTTTCATGCACAAAAAGATGGGTGTGGCCGCACTAATATGTAATCTCAGTTTCATATAGTGGAATTCGTTCTCTGTTTTCGCCCATGGACATAGGTTTACACCGAACCACGTAAATCTATTGTTCTTGTCTTGGATTCCTGTTTTGCACTATTTTTTTTTCATCTTATTTATTTTCTATTTCAATCTATCATTGGGTTTCTACATAACATATATCATATAAAGAAGTAATTACCTAGCTCTCTCGAAACCTTGAAGTGTTAAGAGATGTATAAATTAATATACTTATTATTTTTCAACACTGGTGCTTTGGCTTACATAAGAGTAGCTCCATGCTTTGAACTATGACTTACCTAAGAAGTAGCTCCCTACTTAAACAAATGCTAGAAATTCCTATCGATGTATGCAAACGGTTCACAAAAAATTTCTATTTTTTGTTTATTTGTCAATCTCATGCTCTCTCTTACAGGTGTTCCCTGAGGGTTCTCCACTTGTTCTCGACGTATCAAGGGCAGTCTAAAATGTAACAGAAGGAGATAAGATGGTGGAAATCAAGAGAGCATGGTTTGGAAAACAAACTTATTGTCCTAAGCAAGGAGGGACCCGTGTAACCTCGGATAGCCTCACTCTTGACAGCTTCAAGGGTCTCTTTCTCATTGCAGGAGTTTCTTCAGCTTTTGCCCTCTTCATGTGTTTGCTTATGTTTCTCTATGAGCATAGGGATATCTTGACCTCCGAGGACTTGGTTCGGAACAAGCTCGTTTCCATTTCAAAACACTTTGATTAGCAAAAAGACTTAGCCCTACATTGCTTTCCAAATACACAATGCTCTCAAAAGTCTAAATTTCCTAATTTCTAACCACAAAGAGAACCCTTTCGCTTAATACTATCATACCCCTCCCACTCATATAGCCTAACCGCATATGCCATAGGCGGGTAGTGTTAGTATCTGAATTTGTCAACAATGAAACCACAGTTGTACCTAAAACTGTGCTTTCCTAAATCACATAAAGATTACCATTCTGCTGTCCTCTCATCACACCAAAACACCTTTTGTCACCTTCGTAACTCCACCTTCAATGGTGCAACTATACCTATTGGACTCAAGAACACCCAAAAAAATGAGATTTTTCTTCAATTAGAGCATGTTGAACATCAGCCAAGGTCCTAGCAATCCCATCACACATTTTGATATGGTTAATTCCTATTGTTTTACAAGACATATTGTTCCCCATTAAAATTGTATCGCTCTTCTTCACCTTATAGATTGTAAACCAATCTTAGTTTAGGTACATGTGATAGGAGCAATCCGAGTCAAGAATCTACTCCTTATTTATATATACATGACAATAAGTCACTGAAATGATGTTTTAAGAACCACCATAATTTTCTTTTACAACGTTGGCAACTTCTTTCTCCTATTTTCTCTTTAAGCTTTTGACAATCTAGCCTAAAGTACCCTAGATCGTGACAGTAATGGGATTTTCCTTTTCTCGATCGAGACTTCAATCTAAATTGACCTTTATCATTCATTGAACCCTTTTACTTGTTTCTTCATCCTCCAAACAGGCATTTAGCCTAATACTCACCTTCTTCTCTAGATGCCTTCTTCCTTAACTCCCTAGAGTCAAGGATGCCTTAATATCCTCCATAAAGATGGTATCACTTCCATAAAACTAAGGTAGCAACTAAGTGTTCATATTATAAAGGTAAAGAATATAATATAATAATAGTTTGATCTTTATCATCAACTTTAATATCAATATTTTTCAAATCCATAGTGATTTTATTGAATTCATCAAGATGGGCTTTTAGAGACATATATTCTCTTATCCTCAATGTATAAAGGCGTTGTTTCAAATACAATATTTCCGTGAAAGACTTGATCATGTACAGTCTCTCCAACTTGAGCCACAATCCAGTTGCGAAAACTTTATTTGCAACTCCTCGTAACACCTCATTAGCTAAACACAACTGAATCACGTTAAGTGCCTTGATTTTAAGTTCCTTTATATAGTCTTCCAACATTGTTGTAGAAGCTTTTCCTTTCCAACCAACGTTTTGGACAGTCCTTGTTAAACTAACATCACACGCATCTTCATACACCATAAACTAAAGTTGTTCTTCCCGTCAAACTTCTCTACTTTGTACTTACCACCATATCAAAAAAACCCTAATCGATCAACCTAGGGTTTTGATATCAATTTGTTGTGCAAAAACCTAAATTTGGAGTTTCATGCAACAAAATAGAAGAAATAAAATAATGAAAGCAACAATCACACATAGAAAAGAGACGATTTACATAGTTGGACTTGAAGCCTATGTCCATAGGCGAAAACACCAAGCAGGATTTCACTATGAACGAAAACAGATATTACAGTGAATAGTGCAATGACATGAAACTCAAGAAACCTTAAATATAAATCCCCAAAACCCTATTTTCTGCAGGTAAGATCGGACCCCAAATCGGATCAAGAATACAGCTCAAAAAAATTTGGCTGGGGCAAAACCCCCCATACTCCCATGCCCCATAAACAGGTCATATTGGGTTTTTCTCTGATTGTCATCCAAGGTACATCTCAGATTGAATTCTAGACATTTTCCCAACAAATATAGTCTCATGCAGCCCTACCCGAAAGGCAAAACTCTTTATAGAACGGTATTCAAACAATACTAGCACTTATTACCCATGAGTAAAGCATTATGCCATGTGTTGGCTAGAGCATTGACACTTGTAGCCATATTCAGCTCCATTTATCAACTAAAAAATGCACCATATAAGCAGTATGAATCATACCGCTGGGCTGGTCAATGTGAAAGACCCGCGATAGGCCAATGCACGTAGCAAACAAGCTTTATCTGTAGATAGCAAAATGTGGCTATAACCCATTTAACAAGGCCCATGTACCTAAATGAACAGCCCACCAGCTGGCTCATTCTATGCGAGGTCACATCATCTCTAGTCTGAATGGACAGGTACCCCTCCAGTCTCTATTCACGATGTCTGACAAAGGGTGTTTGAGTTAATACATATGGGGTAAAGAGGTTAAGATGTCCCTATGCTCATAGAGGAATATGAACAAATACATGAAGAGGGCGGAAGCTGAAGAAACACCAACAATGAGAAAGAGTCCCTTGAAGCTGTCAAGAGTGAGGTTGTCAGTGGTTACACGGGACCCTCCTTGCTCTGGACAATAAGTTTGTTGCCCAAACCATGTTCTTTCAATTGCCACCATCTTCCCTCCTGTTACGTTTAAGACTGCCCTTAATACGTCAGGTACAAGTGGGGAATCCTTAGGGAAGACCTCTAAGAGAGCATGAAATTGACAATCCAACATAAAATAAAGGGAAATTTGTCAAATCAGATCCAAGGCTGACCGAAATTGCCAAATAGTGTGATAAACGAGGGCTTGGATTATGTGAGAACGAATCTTGTGAGAACTATGAAAATGGCACCAGAGGAGCTGACGCATCAGTACCAAAAAGTGATTTGCACTTTTTTGGGGACACTCATCACTTTTCGGCACTGATGTGCCCATACCCTGATGCCGTTTTCACAGTTCTCACAAGATTTGTTCTCACCTAATTTTTAGTGGGTTAACGAATACCTTGCTGAAATCGGATTTTGTAAGGGTAATATTGTAATATAAAAATTAGCTATATGCTATTACATTTAAATATTTCCTTTTATACCCCCAGGTCCATTAAACCTAATGCCATTACCTTCTCCAATTCCATCTCTTTCTCTCTCCTAATCACCTCTTTCCCACAACTACTTTCCGTCTTCATCTCAGACTCTTTCTTCTCCAGTTAGCTGTTGGAGACAAGAAATTGTGAATATTAAGCTCTTCATCTTTCTCACAGCCGGTGAGATATTCAAGCAAACATACCGGAGCTTTGCGAAGGCTAAAATCTCATATTTAATTTTATTTTTATCTTCTGCAACCTGGTCTTCCAGTTTCTCTCTTCAATACCAGTTTCATCACCGGTGGTATCTCTTTCTATCTCTCTTATCAATACCACTTCTATCACCGGTGGTCTCCTCTGCAAACCAAACAAATGTGTTTTTCTTTAAAAAATCATATGGAAGTGCTTCTTTAGGAGCTATTATTACTAACACTTTTTTTTTTTTTTTGAACACATGCTCCTAAAAAAGTGAAAATCACTTTTTTGGATGGTATTTTTCACTTTTTTGGGTATATGTGTGTCCCCTAAAGATACAAAATTATTTGTGAGCAAGAGAGGATCCTCTTGGTTCACTACATGGGTACATTAAACACAACTGTCGATTAGCAGGGCCAGGCTGATTGGAATTTGTGCTTGGGTAGCAAACTCATGCCCACGGGCAGAGTTAGGGCCTATTTAGGCCCGGATTTCAATTGGCGAAGCTAGTGAATGGCAGCCCTCCAGGTCCTCTTCTGATCGTTAAACTTCTTTTAATGTTCTGCAAAATTTTGTTGTTTGACACATGGCAAAAAAACCAACAAAAGTGAAAAGGTGATATTGGTGCTTTTAAATTTTTAGTTATGTGTAAACTACTGAAATTTGCTGATCATTAACAGAAGTTTAACGATCAGGAGAGGACCCATGCTGCACCTAGTGAGCAGACATTGAGTGCCATTTAGGCTTTACTTGGTAAGTACATTCGAGGGCCTAAGCCTGGCTTGGCCCTATGGTCCACCATGTTGAGCAGGGGCTTGGATGAAGAAACCTAGCCCACGGACGGGATTTGGTAATACAACCTAAAGTTAGCCTAAAGTAAGAACGACATTAGGGGCTGACACATCAGTGCCAAAAAGTGAAAAGCATCCAAAAAAGTGTATATCACTTTTTTGGCACTGATGTGTCAGCCCCTAATGTCCTTACTTTAGGCTAACTTTAGGAGTTGTACCAAATCCCACTCGATTCACAACCTTTTTACTCCCTACCAATTCAATGGGCTGGACTGACAAGATGGATTTTAAATCCTACTGGACATCAATTGGGCCAGTAAGACTGCAAGACAAACACCATCAGATGTAATCTCCTCCGGTATTTGATCTCGTGAGGTATAATCCTAATTTATCTCCTGACCTACCAAATCTGTTCATTAATGATGGGGGGAGCTTATTTCTTCGTAAATGAAAAGTTTTGTATGGAGAAGTGGATAGGAAATTACTGTGGCCAAACACAAGAGTTGAGAAGGAGAACCATAAGATCATCCTGACTTATGTAGCAGGTGGGCCTCTGAAATCTATGTTAATTTGGTGCTCAAGAAGCCAGACCACAAAACCAGTGAAGATGAATAAAGCTCCCGAAGTTAACCAAATATCCATTGTCAGAGGCTTCATGAAAATCCATACATGCGCTCTTTCCCTCCTTGCCCTTGATTGGTACTGTTATCGACACTCCTGACTCTGTACAAGGCAATGTAAAATCCACGTATAAAGATCGGTCTGCTAGAACAGCCCATGCAAAAAAGCATATTTTTGGTTGAAGAATGATCTGCTGTAGCAAATTTTGGTGTAGTTTTTGTAGCATGAACAAAAGCATGGTTTTTTTTTTTTTTTTTTTTGTATTTTAAAAAGATGATGTCTTTTGCATTTTATGCTACAAAAAACTACAGCTAAATTTTCTCCAACTGATCATGCGTTTTCGTAGTCATGATCTGTTGTAGTAAATTTTTCTGGAGTTGTTTATAGCATGAAAATAAAAACATGGTTTGCTGCATCTGATTATTTGCCTTTTGGTTGCTATATAGGATCCCCCCTTAGAGCATTCACATCCGGTTAGGCATATTTTATCTATTTTGCCTCTTCAAAATAACACTTTTTCTATTTTAGATAATTTCTTTTTACATAAGGCTATACATCCGGTTCTCTATTTTAGAAAACTTTGAAAAACTATCTGTTTAAATATTTATTGGTGACTAACAACTTTTAGAGATGTTGGACAGGTGTTGCTAGTTGTCAAATAAAGGAGTATAAAAAATTAGTTTTAAATTTATACCTTTAGCTACAGTCACTTGCTGCTACTTTTAGCTACTGATTATAGCAATATGTATATGTTTAGCCAAAATGCATAACCGGATGTAGGCTCTTTTCAGTGAATTTTACGCTTTTCACTTGCTACTGTAGTTAAAAAGCTATTTTATATACCTTGATGTGAATGCTCTTAGTGTCAAATCACTTTGGTATATCGAATTTCTCCTTAGTTCAAATAATTACTAAGGCTGTCAATAAGGTCGGGCTGGCCTGGATCCCGACATGTTCAGCCCGTAAAATAATTGGGTTTGGCCAACCTAATTTTGGGTTTGGCTGAGTTTGGAACCAATTTTTAGGCCTGAAAGTTTATTCAGGTCAAGCTCAAGCAGACTTAATTTCAGCCGAGGCATGGGCTGGTCGAACTAGTTGACAAATAATAATTTATTTATTTGCTGATATCTGTAATTTTTTAAAATTATTTTTAATTAGATCTATATAATTTTAACAATTTTACTATCATCAAATAGTTACATTGTCAACTATTTAAAAAAAAATCCATATGATATGTATTTATGAGTCTAAAATAGCTTGAACTTAGCTCCAAACCATTGTTTTAAAATGTGTTGAGTTTGAACTAACTACCTTGGACAAGTTTGGAATCGGATAATTAACATTTTGGACTGACCTCGGTCAGGCTCAGCCCAGCTCAATTAACAACCCTCGCTACAGTCAAAATTTGATTGGCTAATTGTTAGGTGCAGGAGTAATACCATGTTCAGTCAAGACCTCGTGATCCTCTTACGTCCACTAACAAGTAACAACTTGCTAGTGTATTGGTGTATTGGGAGTGCAATGCGTTGGTGTATTGGGAGTGCAATGGGTGGCAAAAATTGAGATTTTCCCACAAAATATCTTGGGATCATTTTCACCACACGTCACTCTGAATATATCAAGACTCTTAACAACATATTAAGCAGACTGGAGAGGATCACGGCTCTTTTCTAGAAAACTACTCATTGAGGGAGTCCGCATGTTTTATGACAACAACTAAAATGACAGAAATTTACTGACCTCTGGAGATAGACTTGATGGACTAGTTCGTTGTAATCCCCGGAACTTTGACCGTCAGCGTTCTCGAAGGGAATAAACTCGTAGGGGACTGCAGATGGCATTGATTCCACCACGGCTTTGAACACCTATATATGCAGAAACCAGTGACTATCGAAGCATTAGTATGCGGATCCCGTTCCACCTTTATAAACTCTGTGAAACCGTCTTTCACTGGAACTCCAATCCTCAACTTCTTTCCACTTGTTGACGTTTCCCATCCTTTTGGCTCCTCAGTTGTTTCTCCTCGCCATATAATGGGTCGGATGTCCTTCATGGTATCCGATTTCTTATCAGTTGGGTTTAGTTTCTCAGAGATTCCATATGTTGGGGTCCAGAATCCAATCCCCCTCTCCCCTTTTCCAATACAGTCACTATTTTAAAAGCTGATGACCGCAGTTGTCCATCAACGAGTTGGAATTTTCCACTCAACCCATTAAATCTAGTCCTTGAGAATGTTTTCAAGACTTTTGGACCCATTCGAGAGATTCCAATTGTTGCAAGGTCTGTCAAGTTTTGTGTTTTGACCGGCCTCCTGAATCCTGAATGAACAACCCCAACTCTCTCTGCTGCCATTGCTAGTGCCCCGATGCTATCATATGCCCAACTGGACACCATCGATCTCAGGATTTTCTTGACGGAACTTCATTTTCCATCTGGTTGTGAAGTTATCAAGCTCCTTGGATCTCGGAACGTAAGGCTTTACGCTCAATACCCCTTGCATCGATTCGATCACAGATGAATCCATCGAATCCAAGAGGCTAACAACCCCATCTGTAATGATCCACCCATATCCTTGGCTCATCATTCCAGCTTCTTTCACCTTTAGAAAAAAGGCGGGAGGCAAGAGATGACGACATGTGCACGACAAATACCCTTGTTTGCATGGCCTTTAATTCGTATTGTTTTTGGAGGATCTGATCATCTGTGGCTAATGGAGAAATGGGACACCGATAGGGGACGCGTACATAGATCTCTTGGAAGGCGTCAGTTAGGAAAGGTATAACTCCTCTTCCATAGTCGTTATCTTCATAGATTGGCACAACTTCCCTCCATCCGAAAGCTTGAACGATTGCTGCAATGGCTTTAATTTGAGAGGAATCATTTTGGGCTGTTCGGATAAAATATGGAGTTTCGATGGAGGAAAGGGCAGGACTTGTCGCGGAGAAAGAAATCACAGGCACCTGAGTTTTGTTTCCGAGGTCCACCACAAATTCTGCTTGCCCAGATTTTTGTGGCCCTAATATGGCTTGCACTTGGACGTTTTTTAACAGGTCTATGGCTGCACATACAAAGAGAAGATAAATTTATTTAAAATCTTCCACACTGGGGTGTTTGGAGGCAAGCAGAACTTGTGCCACGTACAAAAGTTTAGGCTTAGACTATACTAATAGATGATCCCAAGATCAATTATCATTTTTATATAGAGAAATGAATCAGAAATCAAATTCTTACATGAGAGTATACTGTCAAGAGTCAGATTGGAATCTATGGGATTTGGTGCGTCCCCTAAAGTGCCCCGCATGCGGGGGACCCATCAGGTGGAAAAGTGATTTTGGGGGCGTATATCACTTCTCGATGTGATATGCGCTTTAGGGGGCGCGCCAAATCCTAAATAGAGCTCATGCCAATAAATGGGGCCGGGGGGGGGGGGGGATTCAACAACCATTGAGAAAACTAAATCATTTAACCTACCGAAATCATCAAAATAAATGAATTTGCAAGTTGCAGAACTTTCAACTTTCTCATCAATTTGAACCATGCATATGTTTGGACTTGGTGCCCATAGGTATTGGTCATCGAAGCATTGATTGAACAATGGTGACCGTGGCATCTCTTCTCCATTCAATAGGTCATGGTTTCAATCCAGTGTAAACAGGCGGTCACGGTAGACCATATTTCTTATTCCTGTCCATGTTGTATGGGTACAGTCAGCCTGACTTTGTGTGGGGCCCATAACTCTCAGGTCCAAGTAGGATATTTCCACCTCCCCCCTTCCCACCAAAAACATAAAATAAAATAAAATTTGTGGCCATCTGTTAGGTTCTGGCTCTTTAGGGAATGGTTAGTCTAGCATTTTGCTAGATGTTTCCCAAATAATGGAAATTGTTTCCATTCAGTATTTGGACTTCAATTTAAGTAGCTCAGTGCCACGTGTTGGGGTGAAATCATCTGCGACACCCCCCCTGATGGGACACTGGGGGGGGGATCAATTCACTTTTTGGGGATTTTTTATGCCCCCCCTGAGTGTCCCATCAGGGAGGGTGTCGC
>JAOXJP010233095.1:0-10369 GCA_025762735.1 Platanus orientalis | reverse complement strand
AAGTATATTAATAATAGTGTGTGAGTTGGTGATGGTGCATATGGAGTTTCAAAGTATAAAAACTGAAATAATATTAATATTAATTACCAAAGGAATGTGTTGATACAAAAGGTTTTAATAACTACCGATTATATATACAAGTCGTCAATACAAAATTACACAGTCAATGCATTATGCAGGATACATCTAAGCTATGTTCCAGCTTAGTTAGTCGTCAGTCAAATACAACATCTCTTATGTTGCTACGTCTTTGCTAACCACACGTCAAAATTCTTTAATTCATGGTTCGTACGAATGTAGTGCTCATCCCAATGCATTATCAGTCCGATATCTATGCCAATATGTCGCGATGGGTGGGATAGGATGACCTGGAAGGAGGAAAACCTGTAGACATAACAAAGAGTGAAGTTAAGCGCAAAACATGATTAACTGTAATAGCACATTGCAACTTATATTTACCTTTATGAAGTGGATGTTGTTCACAAAGCCAATAACAAGTTCCTTTAAGATGGCAGCGGGTATAGGGTCAGATCGGAGTAGCAGGAAAGTCAAACATTGTCGCGCACTTAAAAAGTACATAACAACATGGTAACAGGAGGCTATCAAGTGGCCACATTCTGACATGGTCATCCAATACTCGTATGACGCACCTTCCATGAAGTGCACAATAGATTGCTTAATCTCATTCAGTGTTACAAACCCACCAAAATTGGCTCATAATACTGTGTGTGGCTATCTAGTTCCTGTAACAAGTCATTCCGGACTTGTGACCAACAATCCTTTCTCAAGCCCAACAAGGCAACAATTGCTCGGAACCCCCAATTTCCATTGGCTTGTATGTCTATAATATGCTAAATAAATGGACGTATGCCATATGAAAAATGTCTGATGTAAATATCATATGACGAGAATCGAACTGACGTCTGATGAACGACCTATGACAGAAGGGATAATGCATCAGTATCAACAATATAACAAATCAACTTCACTTACACAGTAACAAACCTATTACTTACTTTATCATTCGCTCTCCTCTGTCGGGTTGGTCTCACCGACTGTAGAGGGTTGGCATCCATTAGACCTGTGACAAATGGGGAGTAGCTATCCTACATCGATGGTACTCTCTCAAATGTGATGGCTCACGTAGGGTAGATTTATCCATCTTTCCAAGTGGCGTACCTCGCATTGTGGATTTGATCTCCGGTTCCTCTACATGTGTACTCCCCAAATTTACCAATTCCCTCAATTTCTTAAGAAGCTGGGCCTTGCCTGACTTGCCAGCTTGTGCATAGGCCTATTTCAACAGCTCAAATTTCTCGATATGAATATCATCCTCATTTGCATGGTTTTTGTTTGAGGTGGGTTGCATGTCAAGCTTGTGCCAATGAATATACAAAGAATGAAGTAGAATTGGACGCCTCTGCCTAGCATAGTCAGCAATTTCGTGGGCGTAAGGCTTGCCGTAGGTGCATCTAAGATGACATCCACATGCAACAGGATTAATTCCAATAAAACCAGCCTACTTTGTCTCATCAAGTATCTTCTTAAGTGCAGTGATGGAGACGTTCCCACAAAACTCCCTAAACATGGACGGCCTAAAACTATGTTGGACAACCATCTTCGATTTCTCGAACGATGCCTTGATTGATGTATGTTGTAACAAGAGCATGTTGTGTACATTCAACCAAAATGACTCAAAATTTCCTTGACTAGATCCCAGCTTCTTCTTTAACCTGACATGGGCACTCTCAACCCTGCAGGAAGCATAAGGAACAGCTAGTTAGATACCAACCAACGAGGAACAATTGTAAGTAGAAGAAAAAACAAAAACTAACCTTACCTATTTGTCATTGTGGCCCCAGATGCATAACTCGATCTGTCTAGGTTGTAACAAACCTATCCCTATAAGTATCCAACCAACTCCACACATAGTTAAGTGTGTTTGGATACAGACTGAATTGCTTCTCTAATAGTGTTAAGTGGTTGTCGTAATCCTCTTTTATTGGTGATAGAACCACTAGATTCTAGTATGTCATGAAAAATCCCACACCTCCTTTGTTGAAAATAACTTCTTACACTTTGCAAGTACATTCTTATTGATGCGCCACATATACAATAGATGTGTGGCAGTGGGAAACACTCGTGAGATAGCATTCATTAGGGCTAAGTCCCTATCTGTCATAATGATGTGAGGCAAAGCACTATCATCCATAATACCACGCAAGACATCCAGGGCCTAATTGAAGTTGTCCTCCCTCTCATGTTGTAGAAACACAAATGCCACAGAGAAGGTCATGTCAGTAAATGTCATCTCAACAATTTCCAGGAGGGGCATACAATATCTATTGATTTTATACATGTAATCCATGAGTAACACATGTGGGAATGTATTTAATAAATCCAAGTTGGTTGGGTGTGCCCAAAATAAGTTGGTGACAGCCTCACCATCCTCACCCATACGGTGCCACTCGATGTACTGATACTTAGTCAACAATACCAATAATTGTTGCATTTGGGATCTCCCAGCCTTTTCTTCCAGCTTATATTTGTGTCGTGCATTGTAGATTGCCTTCATTATAGTTGTATTGAGATGATCTTTTTTCTTCATAGTGACCAAGATGTCTTTCGGTTGTACGTTACTCTTGGACTTGTCCCTTAATAACGAGTACTCCTCTTCGGATAATCTACTAACATAGGAGTGACCCTCTAGATAATCTGCAGCCTGGTGGTTATGCACGTTACATACAACTTTTAACATCCAATCATCATTACTGGGCAACTTCTTGCTTTTCAATCGAAATGAACATTCGCATTTTTTGGTACCCATCCCCCTAACATTGGCACCCACACTGACGTTTTTAGACCTCTTATCTTTTCTATACCGTCCACTCCTCTCACATTCGAGGGTCAGACTAGCTTTTCTTATAGCACCACCTAAATCTAAGTTCAAAATGGAAATCACAAAACCATTTTTCTTTGTAACATCTGTTGCCCACTTAATTAAGTTCGTCTGACTAGTGAATATCTGCAAAAGAGAGAAAGAACACAATGGTCAATTGATCCACTTACTACAGATTGATTTTTAGCGTATACTAAGGACTAATTTTTACCTCGTATGTGGTGAACTCATAACTGTAATCTATGCCCATTTGATCATAAGTCTGGTTACATTGGGTAGGCTGCAATCACAAGATTTATATTTAGTATATTAATAGACAAAACAAATACTAAAAAAACCAAGTTTTTTTTTTCATTTTTTGTTATGTTCGGAGAGAGCAAACCGAGCATAAGAGGGTCTGCTCGGCCAGCCTAACCGAGCAGACAAAAGTATGCTCGGTTAGGCTAGCTGAGCACTACATAGGGTGCTCGGTTAGGCTAGCCGAGCACTACATAGGGTGCTCGGTTAGGCTGGCTGAGCAGACCCTGCTATGCTTAGTTAGCCTAGCCGAGCGCACCATTGGTTGCTCAGCCTGGTCTATTTGAACATGGTGCAAAAACTCAAAAATAAAATTATGATTTTCTGTACCTGCGTGCTTCCTTCTTGCTCCAGTTCACTTCTATTGTACTCCATTACTTCACTTCTCTCTTGTAAATGCCTAACTTTCAAAATGAGGTGTTGGGATAAATGATTTGAGAAGAAACCTAAGAGTGAGGTGTGTTGGGAGAGAAATAAATGGAGGGGAGAGAATACGTAACGTTGGTTTTGGAGAGAGAGAGTGAGGTGGACTTAGAAATCTTTTTTTTTTTCAAAAGGTTAATGTAGACTTTGTACAATGGGTATTATGGGAAAGGAAAATATGAGATTTTAAGTGAGGTGGTCTTAGTAAAAATTGTGGTGGAAATAGAACATCCCATAGATAAAATGCCAAACTACGGGTGTAACTTGGGCTAGACCAACCCTTGGCTCAATTGGCCCAGCCTAATGCTAGGCCTAATTATTGGCACAAACTTGAATTTGGCTGGGTTTGAGCTAACCTTGGCTAAACCCAATGCCAGACCAACCCTAAAATATATGCAATTACGTATAGCATACGTTGATATGTAAAATTAAGGATTTCATTGAAAATTTGGTCTGAAAAATAAAAAACTACAATAACAATTTTATGTAAATAAAAAATTAAATTTCAAATAATCAAAATATGTCTGGATCTTGAATATAGGTTGCTTTGTGTCTTGCATCAGATACGTTAGTGTAGACAAACAATTTCCCTCTCTTCCTGTGCTAGGCCGTTTACATATGGTTGTTGTGGTTTAGAAAACTGTTACCTACTTAAGAATGCGCAGTTATTTTACCGAATAAAATTGAATAAAATGTATTTTAAACGGGACCACGCTGGCTTGGAAGCCGCTTTTGTTGAATACGACTCAGTATAACTGTCAACGGTTAGCTGGAATGATGGCAAACGCTAAGGTCCTGTCTAACATGTGCTAGAATAAAATGTATTTTAAACGGGACCACGCTTGCTTGGAAGCCGCTTTTGTTGAATACGACTCAGTGTAACTGTCAACGGTTAGCTGGAATGATGGAAAACGCTAAGGTCCTGTCTAGCATGTGCTATAACATGATAGGTCGGAAAAACTGAAAATCATTTTTCAAAACTTGTAATTCAATTTTTCCCTTGAATAATGTAATGCGACCTATTAGAAAGGACCTTAACAGGTCATAGGCCAGCGGGAGAAGATCCTTTTTTGAGTCTAAAGTGGGCTCGATGATAAAACGTAGCCCCTAAATGGGCAGAGAAGTGGGTTGGGATCAACTAATCAGAACCATCTTATATCTTTGAATTAGAAAAGTAAAATTAAGCCCAAACATCTTCCTACATCAACAACCATGAACTATCTAACATCTTCCTACGTCAACAACCATGAACTATCTTTAAGGAGAGACATCCATGGTGGTCGACCATTGGCTAAAAAGATAAAAGGAGGAGTTGATCGATCGTCCTCGTGAAATGTCATCGTCCATGTAAAGAAAGTATGCTTTAGTTACACCCAAATTTATAATTTTTCCTTCAATAGAGTTGACTGGTTAACGATTAAATTATTTTGTGTCAACTTATGTCGTCATGTTACAACAAAGCTATGCTCAGATATAGTAGTTTATCTAGGGACACATGTTTCATTAGATCATAACTAAGAAAAGACAGACATGTTGGTTTATGATCTAATGTAACATATATATATATATATATATAAACAAGATCCTAAATAGAATAAAATGCAAACATATATTGGCCTTAATAGTTGAGTATCTTGAGATATGGTTTTGGGGTTGAGTATACAGTGCTTGCACAATGGCCTATTGTTGGCACAAAAAAAAAAGATATTTTACCTGATAAGATATATGCTTAAACCACTTGTCATAAATGTAATAAATAATATGACAAAGGAAGTCAATAATTACTTACAAGATGATAATTTTTTCATGGTTCAACTAAAATGCTTATATGTACTGTTGATTGTTTCTCACTATAAACTAAAAAAAAATACAAATTACAATAGAAATTTTCTTTTTTCTCAACTCAAACTCAAGTCCAAGAAAACACAGGAACTCATTATACTATACTGTTAAAACATTTTCACAATACAGATAAAAATCTTGTTTTCAACTTTTTTTTTTGTTCCAAGAAAAAACCTTTTGAGGAAAAAGTAAAAACAGTTGTCACCTTTTTCATACAAATTCTAGGACAGAACATTTATTCCCTTTTCATACCGAGTTTTTCTTTTTGGTTAAAGCTTTTCATATTGAGTTGACTCTCTTATAGGGAGAGTCTCTCACGACTCCTTGTCTCTAATTAGAAACCACTTTTAATTAATCTTTTAATATCAATTTTTTTTTTTTGCATTACAAATCAATCCAACGGATGAAAAACAATGCAAACACAACATGTCCCAAAATAAATTAGCATCAAATTTTATATGTTCCAATTTTAGAATTCGGTAAAAAATTGCTTTAGAGTAAAGACGCTAATTGGTCTTCTTGTAAAGCTAAATTTTGGTTCAAAACCCGTCTTCACCAAACGCCATATAGCTAGTTTGCCTATCACAGATAAAATAATATAAAATAACTGTAAGCTACTTTGAAAGGTTGTGGAAAAATTTTCGTCGGAAACCGAGGAGCATTCCCGACTTGGTCCACTCAATTCCGTACCAGCTAGGATGATGTCGAAGGCCTTGACCTTCCATCCATGCTTCAAATAAGCCAGCCAATGTCCAGTTAAAAACGCGTCAGGAGTAGATAACAAAGCAATGGGGTTTGTATCACCTGCGGCGGGGTATTTGCGCCGATTTTTTGGGGGCAGGACACAGTCGGGGTGAGGCTCATACATTTTCTGGGGGACTGGGCTGGTTGGCCCCCCGAAAAGTGCATGGTCCCACCCCAACTGTGTCTAAAATCAGTGCAAATGACCTCGTTGCAGGTGGTACGAACAACATTGCTTTGGACTCGTGTCACCAAGACACAGTTGGGGTGGGACCCATGCATTTTCTTGTACTTGGCATGGAAGTCTTCTGAAAAACCATATCAACTGAAGTAGACTGGATCCTCTCCTACCACTTATGAACTGCTAAGGTGTCTAACAGGTGACATGATACTATTGGAGGGAAAAAGTGAATTATAAGTTTTGAAAAAATACAGTTCACTTTTTTCTGCCAATCGCCACCTATTAAACAGGAGCTTAACAGGTCATAGGGGTAATGGTCTTACTAGATCCTAACTGCTATCAATGGATGGCTTTGGATGACCATTACAGCTACCTACTGCGCGCGGGATTTTCTTGTTCATCCTACGTTATGATCTAGCAGTGGGTTTTCTTAGTATTCTTTATAGAAAAGGATTTGCTACACCCAAAACAGTATGTTCTTCTATGTCCTCATACCATAAACTGACAAGTGATGCTTTTTTGATTTGGGTGCTTCTTTTAAATCGGGAGGAAATGTTCATTTGAACACTTTTTATTTATTTATTATGGTTTTAACCCTACAAACCCCGCATTTTATGGGTACCTAATTTTTGATTTGAAAACTGTATTTATAGTTTTAACCTTATACACCTCACCTTTTGTGTGTAGGGACATGGGGATATACTGTTTTGGGTGTAGAAGATCTTTTCCCATGGATGGTTATAATGGTTTGATTTGATTGGGTCATTTTTATCAAATTTTATGGGGGCTTCCCCTAGGTCTTTCACCTACTTCAAGTTTCCTGGAATAGGAGTCTGGATACATTTTGAACAAGTCTCATACTCTTAAAATCAATCTCACAAGCAAAGCGCGAAAGCTTCTGGATACATTTTGAACAAGTCTCATGCTCTTAAAATCAATCTCACAAGCTGCAGCCCGCAGCCTGCAGCAACTAGGCTTTATTAATTTTAACTCAACCGATCACAAAGAGACAAACATTCCCATCTTTTCAATCAAATGGGCACCTCACAACTCCTCCCTTTCTTGTTCATCTTCTTTCCATACACTGCAATAAGTGCAGAAATCTGCTCAGATTTTCTGTGCAACGGCGAGGGTTCCCTCATTCGATTTCCTTTCCGATTAACTCTCGAGCCCAAGCGTTGTGGCTATCCAGGATTCGACCTCACCTGCAATGACCAGAGCAGAACGGTTCTCAATCTCCCATCTTCAGGAGACTTTTGGGTGCAAGCCATAGATTATGCCAGACAGGAGATACTAATACAAGACCCAGATAACTGCCTTCCTAGAAGGCTTCACTCCTTCAACCTCTCGGGTTCTCCTTTCAAGGGTTATAACTATCAAAAGTACACATTATTCCACTGCCCACTAGAGTCTGGAACATTTCAGTTCCCATTCATCACTTGTCTTAGTAACTTCACGCACGGGGTTTGGGCTACCCTTGCTTCTATGGCAGATGTTGGATGGATGACCAGTAGGGGATGCAAGTCTATTTCAACCATTTCAGTTCCAGTTCCAAGGCCGGCTCAAGACTCTGGTGCTTATTCATATATTGACCTCAACGATGGCCTTTTCCTAACATGGGATGAACCCAACTGTGGAGCTTGTGAAGCGAGGCGAAGGAGGTGCGGATTCAAGAACAGGAACAGTTCTGAAACCGGATGTTTCGATGTTCCCCGACGAGGTAAATCCTCTCTGACTCTCTAACTACCATTGCAACTGTAATTAGGAGTTAGTTAAATAAACTATAGCCCTAGTGGGGATTTCCCCCCCGGAACCAATCAGGATGCCCTTGCGAGGGAAATTATGGTCATCACGTATATATGTTGGGTAGAGGAGAGGAAGAGAATCAAGAGATACCCTTGGAAGGAAATGTTTACTACCAAAATCTTTAGGAGGATAATCTGAAATTAACCCCAAGTTGGTAAGTAAATCTGTTGTGAAAATCAAAAGGTTTAGCCTGCTTGTAGCCGTCAGTATAGTGTTAGCATGAGCGAGGCCAAGGATTAAAGACAAATCTATGGTGATTATATCTAGATAATACCACATTTTTTAAAAAGAAATTTATTATTTTACACTAAAAAAGAAATATTTAATCTTGGTCCAAGCAAAAAGAAAATTAGCTGATGATAGACTAGAATAAGTCGTAGTACTTTTGGAAAGTATAAAAATATTTAAGGGCCCAATCATGAAGTGGGAACAACAATTGAGAGTATTTTGATTGATAGAAGTTAAATCAAAGTCACTCTCATGTTTTCAATAAAAGATGTGATATGTAGACTCGTTCGATCAGAATCATTAATATTTTGAATTGATGGAATAATGACCTTAGAAAAGATTACAATCCTAAGAGTTTTAGTCTTCGACTATTATACCAATCCTATAAGATGAGAGATTCCAGCTCAGATATTCTGTTTTTGGAAATAGTCTACAACCGCTTCTGTATTTCGTTACTTCCTACTTAATGGTTTGGAAGAATTCATGGTTCTAAAAAACTGATGACCACGTTTTCATCTTTTATGAACTTATTAGGAACATGTGTATTGGTTGGTTGAGTCGCCTAGCTAGAGAATATGAACGATTTGGGAATTACAAATGACAGTGGAGATGACACCCATCAGGGGTTTCAACCCTTTATTCTTGCTGCAAATTTAAGCTCAATAGCACCTTTCCACTTGGCTAAATATACTCTCTTTTGCTTAACTTTTTGAATTAAATATTTAAGATATCAATAGCTATTCTAACTTGTCTGGGTGGGTATAGAGTTGGTGTAAACCCAAACAGTAATCACATGGAGACCCTGTGAATGTTTCATGTGGGCTATTTGGATTTATCACATCATCCCCTCATGCAGTTTTTTGTTTTTGGTAAAATATCCCCTCAAGTAGTTGAAATTATAAAGTTTTCTAGTAGCAAAGAGATAAATTATCCTTTTTGTTTCACCTTTTTAATTTTTGCAATTCGTCCTGATTTTGATATATGGGCACACCCCTAACGGAGGACAAATTTAACTCTATGAGCAGATAAAGTACCATAATTTTTTTTTTCATTACTTAAAGTTTTTAATTAGTTGTTTTTTTTATTTTAATCTTTCCACCAGGGATAAAAAATACAAAATCTTAAATTTTATCTTCATACCTTAAACTCTTTTCATTACTCTTAATGGAAAGGAAAAATGTTATCTTAGTGGGTCACCTTAATTTCTATGCATGGTAACCACTCCTATTTGGCCCATCCATAAGATACAGGATCATCAAGATTAGTGATGTCTCTAGTTCCCCATTCTATCTCGGTTGTGCGACCTTCCATGTGTTGCACTGCCCTTGTGATACTCTTCTGATTGTTAGACCTCTCTTAATGTTCTACACAATTTGGTGGTTGGTACATCGGAAAAAAAAATAAAAAAATAAAAAGGTCAAAGTCGGAGCTTTGAATGTTTGCCACGTGTTGGTCACCAAAATTTACAGAACATTAACAAAAGTTTAACAATTAGGAGGGGATCACGAGTCCTTGCACGTTATGTTACTAGTCATCTAAGTATAGTATTACAAAACCTTGACAGGCACACTTGACATATTTACCGAAGTAAATTTTAAAAATTTGACTTTCAAGAATTAAATTACAGATCATATTATATACACGCCTTAAAAAACTGTACTTTTCTGTCGTTGGTTGGTAACTTTCTTTCTTAGATTTGGTGACCTATAATCCCACTCAACCCGACCCTCGAGTTGGAACCCTAGCCTGAGTGTCATATACCCTTTTCCTGGCTGTACTCTAACCCAATACTTTTATACGTATATTCACATACATACAAGATGATCTCAAGCATCCGTGCGTGTGTGCGGGGGCGCACGCGCGCGGGCGCACACCCACACACACACACACACACACACAAATATATATATAAATATATATATATATATAAATATATATATATATATATATAT
>JAOXJP010233094.1:0-10369 GCA_025762735.1 Platanus orientalis | reverse complement strand
GAACAACACATGTAAGAGGATCAAATACTCCTACGTACAACTTTAGGGAAATTGTGTGTTATTTATATGCTCCAATGACAAGAAAGCTGTACGAAAATAAGATCAGGCTATTAGAAAAATATTTTTGACACTTACATGAGTATTAGGTGATATTTTTGTCATTTTGCATGTTCGGCTAGTTATTTTGCATGCTCCACCATGTAAGAAGAGGGTAAGAGAGATTTTTTTTTGAACTATGGGTTCAATGGGTAGACAAATCAAACAATGATATAAAAACCAGACAAACTGTTTTCTGGATAGGATTCTTATTGTGAAGGGTTTTCTAGATATTTACCCTTTGGTTTTTCCTCAAATGTGATTGAAGAACTTTTACCTATCACTCTTTTTGCTGCATAGCAAGATTTTATTTCCCACTACCTTCAGAAGTTTAATGATATAAAGCCCTTGCCTTTAATTTCTAAACTTTATTTTTATTGTTAACTAAAGGATACTAAAGAAATAAAGGAAAGTGCAACCAGGAGGACTCCAATCCTAAGAACAGGCTGAATGAGAGGTAAAAATACAACAATGAACTAATAGGTAAATAATAGCCCTTGTCCAAAGATCCCCCAGAAACCCCACTCTCCGGGGGGGGGGTGGATCCGCTATCTCATTGGCTCACATTGGCCTCCAAGGAATGGAATATTGGGTAAGAAAGTTAGTACCCTTGCCTCACTGAAAAAGTGAGATAGGCTCCAAGGACAGGGCCCCAAGACCATGCCATCATGACCTGAGAATCCCCCTCTACAACCCGATAAAACATTTTTATTTTTGCCACTTCACTTTTGTTCCTAACATGTAATTGCTTTCTCAACAAAAGAAAATCATATCAATTCTGAGGAACCGTATTGGAGTCATTAGTTGAACCTAGTTTTTTCTTTTTCTTTTTCTTTTTTTTTGGGATAAAAGATGAACCTAGTTTCTGCTCCAGACAAGCTGGTGAAATGTGGATTACGGTCTTAATTTGTAGAGAGAGAGAGAGAGAGAGAGAAAGAGAAGGCCAGGAGCCATGAAAAGAGGATTCAAGGTTCCATTGCACCTTCTATCAACCTTCAAAAGACAAAATCAGCTCCCAAGAAACCCCTTAATAAGAAAAATTTTCATGTTGGTTTCTGGAAGAGCAACGTTTCACTACTGGGTATAATCAAACTTGAGCATCTATATTATCATACCTATCTAACAAAAAGAGGAAGAGTAACTTCTAGTCTCCTAGCACCCTACACTACAAAGATACTCCACGAATATGGCCTTGCCATAGACAACTCATGACCAACAACAACAAAGCCGTATCCCAACTCATGACCAGGATTACGAAACAATGACGATAACAATAACAATAGGAAAAGGAACTCTTGCACCCAATTTGTCTGTCCCCCTGTGTCCCCACACACAAAGCATGGGGTTTAAAGGGTTAAAACCATCAAAACAGTTTTCAAATGAAAAAGTAGATACCCAAAAAAATGGGTTGTACAAGGTTAAAACCCTAAAAAAGGTGCTCAAATGAAAAAGAAGGTCCTGTAATTACAGGTGCTAGGAGAGGTGGACAGGAAACAGACCTAACCTTTTGCTTTTTGCAATTGCACAAAGTGGCTGCTCACCAGAATAACAACAACAATAATAATAACAAATAAATAAATAAACCCACCTATTAACCATCTCCATATGACTTGTTTCAGTCAAATGCCTTATCCCTCTCTCCCTATTGACCCTTTTATGGGATTCTGTTTCACACAATCTTTGAGTCAAAGTTTACTATTTCTTTTTTTAAGCCAAAAAGGTGTTTAACCTGTATCCATGAAACCCATTGATCTCCCTTCCCTGTTACTGAAATCATCCATTAATTTATTTTGTGGAAAACTGAACCACCAAAATTTGGTGAGATTGACAACTCCAACCAAAACATGAGCAAATTACAAGCATCTTATCTTGACCATGATGGGTCAACTTTAACTGGCCAGTGAGATTTAACATCCGAGGCCAACTATTCTTGTTCCACAACAACATCAAAGACAATAATTATACCCATCTTACAACGGACTCCAAAGCTTTATCCTCTGATCACTTCCATACAGAAAGAACAGATATACCAAAACCAGAAGTTACAAGCATATATAGCGTTGGATCCCTTCCCTGAACACACCTTCTCAAGACTAGACTTGCCTTCCACACACATTTCATCAGATTCCAGAGATAATAAAAAACAAACCTACTTGGCTTTACTTGTAATGACAAGACCGTATGGGCCAACAGTCTCCTTCCTGATGATAATGCTTCATAATATGCCAGCAATTCCTAGAGAACATAATATAATAGGATTTTATGTCCAAGAGAATCAAAAGAAGCATAGGTGTTGGGGTTTAATAGGTGAATTTTCTTCCCCTTCCTTGCAAGGACACTGAAGACAACAAAATGGTGTTGTATCACCTTCTATGATGACCAATAACTGAAGACATTTAGGATTTCCCCCCTTGTTCATAATGCTCATAGATGGACTTTGCTTTCTATGACCAAGTACAATGATGCCCCACTAAAATGAAGATTTTTTTGTTTTGTTGGTAAAACACTAAAATGAAGATTGATGCCTTCAAATAATGGACTTAGAAGCTTCTCTCCATTGGCTTCATCTTCCCAAAGGACAAGTTAGCACGTTTCCTCTCGGTTCATCACAACAATGATGTAGGATATGACAAATTTAGGTGCCCAACTGATGTGGGACAACCTAGGCTTGTATGTCTTGCTTAAGTAGGCCCATTTAAAATGCGGAAGCTTAGACAGATTTAAATAAACCAAGATATGAAATTCAAAAACACCTCAAATCATGCAAAAATGGAAGAGAATTTAAGAGGAGAAATAGGAAATCAGATTAAAGTAATTAGAAGATGGAAAGAAAGAGAAAAGAGTGAGAAAAAAAGGTCAGAAGGGAAATTCTGGAATTTCAAATCAGAATGTGCAATTACCAAAATACCCCTAGTCGTGCGTCAAAAAATTATGCTACTTTTCAGAGTGATTTTGGCCTCTATTAGGAATCTATGTGCAAAATTTCAACTCATTCTAAAAAGATTTAATTTATCAAATTATAAAATTTCAGACTATCTGAGTTCCTTTAACGGAGGTTACATAAACCAATAGAGTTTTAAGAAGAAAGAAGTGAGCAAAGAAGAAGGGGATTCAAGAGGAGTTTGGGTGGTTTAAAAAGGGACACGTAGAGGAGTAAAACACTAAAAGAAAAGTGGAGACAAGGAAGGTTATAAGGGGAGCGATTTTGACTATATAGGTTCATGTAAGAGATGACATATATGATGTTGAAGAGTGGAGGGAAGATTATACAGTTTCAAGAAATATGTTAGGGTTACTCCAAAACTTCAAAACACCTAAGTATGATCTAAAGAAAGCTTAAAGAATAAAATAGAGAATCAAAGAAGAGGGATTAGATGGAATAAAATCAAGAGAACTAGAGAAAATATGGGGAAAATTCTAGAAGGGTAAATCTGGAATTTCTTGTCAGACCCACAAAATTACCAAAATACCCCTCCTGACAGGTCAGAATTTTATTAAATTTTACAGAAAATTAGATGACCATTGTAGGGATTCCCATACAGAATTTCATCAAATTCTTAGGCCAGTAGATATATAAAATCTTTATAACTCAGACCTGCAGGAATTCTTCAATCAAGAAACCAAGAAATAGGAAAATGATAAATCTTGGAGGGTTTCTTGAAAGAGAAAGTGAAGATAGGCTCTGGATTTCTCTCTCAACCGCGATGGAGAGCTCCAGAGGGATTACCATCTAGGAGGTCAGTAGAGAGGCGATACCCAACCCCTTACTCAAGCTGGGAGGTAGGGTCTGAATGGAAGGAGCTCCCATTATGGAGGCCCTGGTAAGGATGTCTACCATTCCAAGGGGAATCGTCAGGGACCTGCTCATAACCATGGGTCTAGTGATCTAGCAAAGCAGGGCAAGAGGAGCTTTGAATGGAGGAAAACTGCAGGGGTCAATAACGGCCACCAAATGTCGTCAAGCACACAGCGTCTGATTCAAAAGGGCATAGCCATTCGTGAAGATGATAAAATCACAGATTCAAGCAAGATTCATTCATATGAGGGTAAAGGTAAAGATGCTATGGAAGCCGAACCCACGGACGATGACAACTTCAAGTGAAGTTGTGAGGATCAATTTGGGGGTGAGTAGGGTGTTCAAAATGGCCCCGGTTCTGGAGGGGAATGCAATCGGGATTTTATGTCAGTCAACTATTCTGGAAGAAAATTAGTTGAGACGGAACAATGGAAAGGGAATTTGGCCTAGGGCAACGTATGGAAGCTAGAAAGGGCACAGTGAAGAAATGGGGTGACTACTCTACAGAAGGCTTTGTGATGGATGATTTAAGGGAGAGGAAGGAAGATGATTTGTTGTTTAAAGTGGAGCCTTTGATGATGTTCCCCCCTCCTCATCGTCAGTCTGAGTGGGTCATTAAGAAGGTAGCCGAGGTAAAACGAAGGTTGGGGTATTCATTCAAAGAATTAGAATGTGTTGAAGACCTTTTTTTGGGAAATAGAAAGCAGGCGTAGCTGAAGCCCGAGGCATCCGAAGGCGATGGTTAATAGGCCAAATGGGGGTCGTAGATCTAGGGAACTGAAGAACCTGCATTCGGATATCAAATACGATAGCCCAAAGAGAGAGGGCGAAGCAGGAGGAAGGAGGGTAAAAGTGAACACAAGCATAAAACTGAAAGTTATGATGATGTCAACCATTTTCTCTTGGAACGTTAGGGGTCTCGGGAGGGAGGATAAAAGATGGGGGATTAGGGATTTTTTGAAGAGGGGAAAATTTGATTTGTTTACTTTGCAAGAAACAAAGATCTAACTTATTGATAGAAAGATTTCTAGGGACCTTTGGGGGAGAAGGGAGATCGATTTTGTACACAAACCAACAATAGGAAATGCAGGGGGCATATTGGTGGCTTGCAATATGAGTCGGCTAGAGGTGCTAGATTCTAGAGTTGGTGATTATTCGGTTTCCATTTTCTACAGGTTGAAGGGGTTTGAGAAGGTGTGGGCTTTTACTGGATTATACGGTCTTTGTGATCACGCAGCTTTTGGTTTGTTGAGGGAAGACTTGTGCAAAGTCCCTATAGAATGGAATGTTCCTTAGTGTGTTGAAGGCGACTTTAATGCAGTCAAATTTCCAACAGAAATGCTGGGTGCTAGAAGTATGTCCCATCATATAAGGTTGTTCAATTCCTTCATCCAGGAATTACCCCTAGTGGATCTTCCTCTGAGTGGTGTCTGCTTTACCTGGACTGGAAATCAAGAAGCACGTGTTAGCAACAGATTGAATAGATTTCTATTCACGGATGATTGGATGGAAGTGGAGTCGAGATTGATCCAAGAAACTCTCCCGAACCCGGGGTCCAACCATACGCCTATCTTATTGAGACCTCATTGTCAGTTATTTGCTCCGAAACCTTTCAAATTCGAGCTCATGTGGTTGAAAGTATATGGTTTTAAAGAAAAGGTGAAGGGGTGGTGGGAGGAAGAGGTGGAGGAGGGGTCAACCAATTTTATGCTTGCTCAACGTTTGAAGTTGCTAAAGGAAAGGATATGCAGATGGCATAGAGAGGAATTTGGGGAAATTGAAGCCAGGAAGGTATCTTTCGTAGGAAGGATGGATCACTTGGAGCAAAAGGAGATAGTGTATAGTTTGGATGAAGATGATGGTGGAGGAACATCATTGAATTTTAAGAATGGAGGAAATTTCTTCGAAACAGAAATCTAGAGTCTCCTGGCTTAAGGTGACCGGACACAAAGTTCTTCCACAAGATTGCAAGAGGTAGTCTATCAATACTGTGCATAGGTTGAAAGTGGCAGGTGAATGGATTTATGATCAGGAGCGGATTAGATCTTTAGTTGAGCAATACTATATTGACTTATACACCGAACCAAATCCCAACAGACCGACTTTAGAGGGGGTGGCTTTTGACCGGATTGAGGAGGGTATGAGTAGATGGTTGGAGAAACCTTTTTCAGATGAGGAAATCTTATTAGCTCTTAATTTTATGGAAGATGATAAAGTGCCTAGTCCGAACGGTTTTACGCCTAAATTCTTGAAAGTTTGTTGGGGAATGGTGGGAAGGGAGGTTATGGCAGCCTTGGCTAATTTCCATTCTACAAATAGATGGTGCAAAAGTCTGAGTGCTACCTTCATCACGCTAATTCCGAAGAAAAAAGGAGCCGAGGAGTTAAAAGAGTTCAGACCGATCAGTTTAGTGGGGTGTATTTATAAGCTATTGGCTAAGACTTTAGCGATCCGGTTTAAAGCTTCATTGGTAGAAATCATTTCCGAGTTGCAGCATGTTTTCCTGCCTGGGAGGCAAATGATTGATTGCTCTCTTATTGCAAATGAATACATTGTTGCTATGGCCAAGGCGAGGTGGTCAGGGGTGGTGGTGTGCAAGGTAGATATGAAGAAGGCTTATGATCATATTAATTGGGGCTATGTTGATTGGGTTCTTGATCAGATGGATTTTGGGAGTAAATGGCGAAATTGGATCAAGATATGCATCTCTTCCCCTTTGTTTTCGGTTTTGGTAAACGGATCTCCCAAAGGTATCTCAAAAGGAAACAGGGGTCTTAGACAAGGGGATCCTCTATCGCCCTATTTGTTCATTTTGGTTGTTGATTTGCTAGGTAGAATGATGGTTAGAGCAGAGGTCAGGGGCTCAGTGCAAACATTTGTTCCGAATGGCAAGGGTCCTTCTATTCCATTTATTCAGTTTGTTGACGATTCTCTTTTAATGATGAAAGCAAAGTAGGAGTGTGAAAAACCTTAAATGCATCCTTCTTATTATGCAGTTAGCAACCGGGCTGAAAGTGAATTGGAGCAAATCAACTCTAAGCATGGTTGGGCAAGTTCTCAATGCGGGAAGGTTGGCCAATGTTCTTGAGTGTGAGCTGGTTCCGCTTCCTAACACCTATCTTGGGCTACCTTTGGGAGCTAAACCATCTTCTATGGACATTTGGAATGTTCTTGAGTGTGAGCTGGTTCCGCTTCCTAACACCTATCTTGGGCTACCTTTGGGAGCTAAACCGTCTTCTATGGACATTTGGAATCCAATAATTGAAAGAATGCAAAGGAAGCTAGAAGGATTGAAAGAAAAATATCTTTCAAAAGGGGGCAAGCTAGTTCTTCTTAAGAGTGACTTGGCTAGTGTTTCAATTTACTTCCTATCTCTCTTTCAAGCGCCTTTGTCTGTGATCAAGCAACTTGAGAGGATTCAAAGAGACTTCCTTTGGGGATCCGGCCTAGTATGAAGAAAGATTCATTGGGTTGGTTGGAAGGAAGTGTGTAGTCCGTTCTCCCAGGGGGGTCTTGGCATCAAACCCCTTAGGATCACTAATAGAGTTTTGTTTAGTAAGTGGTTATGGAGGTTTGGGAATGAAAGAAGTGCTCTATGGCACAGGTTAGTAGCTGCTAAATATGAAGAGGACTTATTTGGGTGGAGAAGTAGAGAGCCGGAGGGTGTTATCGGTTGTAGCCCTTGGGGGGACATTTATAAAGGGATGGACTCTTTTTACAATCATGTCAGTTTCAAAATCAATAATGGAGAGAGTGTCAGCTTTTGGTAGGACCGGTAGTGTGGCAACGAACCTCTGGTTAGATGTTTTTCAATGTGTTATAGCTTTGCGGAAAACAAATGGGGATTGGTTCGAGAGCACATGATCAAGACTAGGAGCTTTTGTTCATCGAACATTCAGCCGATGAGAAATTTGAATGATTGGGAAATTGGAGAAATGGGTTATATGATGGATCTTCTAGAACTCTTGGGGATAGAGAGGCTTGAAACAAGATGTTCTAGATTTTGGATGAGGAGAATGGGTTTTCGGTTAAATCCATGTTTGACGGCCTGATCCCCCCTTCGTTTAGAGCCCCGTTTTCGGAGATTTGTGTATGGCATCCGCTTCTTCAGAGTAAAGTTTCCTTTCTGCTTTAGGAACTGTGGTAAAAAAAAGTCCCAACAATCGACAATCTTATTAAGAGAGGTATGTATATCCCTAATTGGTGTTACTTATGCAGGAAGGATGCAAAATCTGCCACCCATTTATTCATGCACTATTCGTGGGTCTAGCCTTTTTGGAATCATTTCTTTGTTCGTTATGGTGTAGAGTTGGTTCAGCCGATGACTATGAAGTTCGTTATGGTGTAGAGTTGGTTCAGCCGATGACTATGAAGAACCTGCTTCATTGTTGGTTGAGTCAATGGTCTGGTACCTCTAGGTGTATGGGCAAGCAAATGTGGTTGTTGCTATCAGGAGCTCTTTGCTGGGCTATTTGGGAAGCGAGGAACGACAGAATTTTCAATAATAGAGGCAAGGAACCACGTGTTACCCTGGACATTACCCTTACCCAAGTCTATGACTGGTTGTCTGCATGCCAAAAAAGGGAGGGCCCTTGTTTTAGATCGTGCATTTACAATTGGGACTCCTATATCATGCACTATTAATAGTTTTTTGGGTTTTGTCTTTGGTAGGGATGCCTTATCCCTCTTGAGCAATGCCTTGCTTGTATGCTTTTCCTGATTATCAATACAATTACCTTATCTTTTCAAAAACAAAAGGGAAAATGAAAGAAAGATTCAAGAACTTCAAGAAAGATGAATTCTTGATGAATCTTGAATCAAGAAATCTAATAACAAGCAGAAAATTAAAAAGGGGGGCAACAAGATTTAAGGAAGAATGAAGAAAAGATAAAGAAAGAGGGAAGAAAGAGAGAGATGATTAGAAGGATAGAGAAGAGAAAAGGAGGACTTAGTCGTGTAAGGAGAAAGAAGATAGGAGGAGAGGAAAAAAAGGGGGGCACGGCTACAACCCACCACAAGAATAGTATCCACTTGTGGGACTGTAAAATCATCAAACTTTATTCCATATTCAAATCTCAAAGCAGAATTACAACCTATGATCTCTTATATTTATAAACTTAAACCACTAGACTCCTAATCTAACTAAGACTCCCATTTTGAGTTTAAATGAAATTCCTAATTGCATCTAAACCCCTGGGCATTTAATGTCTAATTACATACTAAGCTAGAGTAATTCATATTTCCTTTCTAAGGCCTTTAGGGCCTAATTACATTGAAAATAAACCCTAAAATAAAACCAGAAACAACCCTAAAATAAAATAAACTCAAATAAAATAATCCTAAAATTTCTAGAAACATCCCAAAAAAAGGAAAATTAAAAGCCTAACTATTGGATACAACATATAGGACTATCCATGGTCCTCAAACTTCTTCACACTATATGCTCCCGCATCATACTCCTCGGGTTTGAAGAAGCTTGACCACTAACTTGTTGGTGTAGAAGTCTCAAATAAGAGGATAAACACCTCATCTTAATGGTCTTCAACTTGTAGGGGCAGCAACATGAAATATAACATGGAGGAAAGCAACATACAATCAACTTGTGGTGCACTTGCTTCCTTGGACTACAACTTGTCTTCCACAATATCTTCATGCTGAACTTCCTCTTTGGAGGATGGCTTCTCGTTTTTAGAAATTTCAATAATGTTGAGAGGAGCTTCCAATTGTAGAGGACCTTGCTGCTCTTGTGGGGAAGACCTTTGAGGCAAAGTCTTTATTAGATAACATTGACCACACATGGAGAATTTCAAGAAGAATGTCTCCCGATCGTAGCTAACACGCCTCTCATGAACCCATTGTTTTCCCAACATGAACTCTTGGCCTTTTAGTGGACTAATCTGACACGAACCATCATCTTGATACGCTCCACATCCAAATTGGATAAAAATCATTTTCATGATATGGACAATAGAACTAATCCACCTCATACTATAGAATCTTAATCAAACTTGGAGAGATTATGTTCTCCTCGTACTAGTCACTAATTAGAACTCTAAACAACGTCCTAGAGGGGAGTTCAAAGTTAGTTTTAATCCAACCATTCCCAAGACTACAACTAGGTAGAACTAACAGCAAAACTGGAAACTCTGATACCAATTTAATACAGGAGATGACACAAATGATGTTGAGGAATGAAGGGAAGATTATAGGGTTTCAAGAAAAAAGGTTAGGGTTACCCCAAAACATATAAACACCCAAATATGATCTAAAGAAAGCTCAAAGAATAAAATGGAGAATCAAAGATGAGGGATTAGAGGGAATAGAGTCAAGAGAACTAGAGTAAAGAGGGGGGGGGGGAGTATAGAAGGGTAAATCAGTAATTTTTTTGTCAGACCCACAAAATTACCAAAAAACCCCTACTGTTTTGTCAAAATTCTATAAAATTTTACAAGGAATTAGATGACACTTAGAGCTGTC
>JAOXJP010233093.1:0-10369 GCA_025762735.1 Platanus orientalis | reverse complement strand
TCTTACTTGCTAGAAATTCATCAACATTAAAGGATTAAAGTGTTGGACTCCATTAACAAGGTATGTGTTGCTGAAATATTATGGATTTACATACTCTTAAAATCACACATCCTTAATCCCCCTTTCTTATCATCTTTCTTTTTGGGTTTTGATCCTCATGTGATCCCCTACAAAATCCCTCTCTTTCCTTTATGATTCATTTCTTCCTTCTCTCATAAAACCTAAAGATTCCCTGTTGTTTTGCCTAAAACTTCCATTAAAGAATCTTTGATTTTTTGAAATTTCATAATTTGACAAAGCAATCATGATCCAAATCTCATGAAATTCTAACCCTAGACCCTTTGAATGATGCACTATTAATCTGGAAAGTTTCATAATTTTATGATGTAAAGGGCATTTTGGTAATTTTGGAATTTCTACCCAAAATTGTGGTTTTTTTTCCTCGATTTCTCTCATTTTCTGTTATAATTTCTTCTAATCTCTTTTCTATCATTTTATTTGTTGTTTTTACTAATTTTGTAGATACTTACGTGTTCTACATTCATGATTCATTCTTAAGCTATTTTGCTTCAGCACTTTAAGTTTAGGCCATTACTTAAGGTTCTTGGAAATATCCTGTATCAATTTTGGTATCAGCTTTGTGTTGCATCAAAAGGAAGTCACAAGTTGTTACTTACAGCACCATAGACCCATCCAAAACTGCACTCTAGCCCCATTTCCAACTTTCAACTTCAAATTGGGAAGAAACTACAAGCACATCTTGGAGATACCTATCCAAACATCAAATCCATGGCTCTAACTCAGTTTGATGCTAAGGTTAGTATCTTTACTTCTGAGAATGGGGGGAATATTTATTAGGTCTTTCTTCTTTTTTTGATGAGTCTGGTATTATTCACATACTACTTGTGTCAGACCAACATGGTGTTGCTAAAAAGAGAAACCACCACTTGCTTGAAATCACTAGGGCACCCATGTTCACCATGAATGTCCCTAAGACTTTCTAGTATGAGGCATTACAAACTATGGTTATGTCATGAATAGAATACCTTCTCGTGTCCTCAACTTTAAGGCACCCCATTGCCATATTTGTTCTCCTTCTAGTCTATTTCCTCTTACCCCCAAGACCTTTGGATGCATATGTTTTGTCCACATATCCATATCTAGTTGCAGTAAACTAGATCCTAAAACACTAAAATGCATTTTCATATGTTATGCTACGAATTAGAAAGGATATAAATGCTACCACCATGGTTCTCGAAAGTGCTTTATGTCTCGAGATATGACATTCTCAAGTTCATCCCTTTATTTTCTTCACAGAAGACTTTTCTAAAGGGGAGAGTGTTATTACTTATTAGAGAAGAGACGTCTTTTATTTCTACACTTTTTGCTCCTATTCTTGTTCCATCTTTATTTATTTGATGGTGGTGGTTCTAAGTCTGATGATGTTAATTCCAAGGAAGAGACAGAGTTAAAGGTGTATTTCCGGAGACAAAAGGACAAGAGTTCTCACATTCCCTATCAAGGGGCCTCTTTGGATCCATCTCTTGAAACATGTTTAAATCCCTCTTCAATTTCTTCTTTTAATGATGCAAATGTCAAAAAGGTGTCAGATCATGTACTCAACATCTCATCCCTAACTTTGCTTCATATAGCCACTTATCTCCATCATTTTATAGTTTTTTCCTATGATTTGTTTTTTGTGTTTGTACCTTGCAGTGTGTCAGAGGCTATTTCATAACCTCATTGGAAAGTTCCAATGGAGAAAGAGATGAAGACCCTCGAGAAAAATGATACATGAGAAACGGTTAATCTTCCCTGCGGCAAGGAACCAGTTGATTGTAAGTGGTTATACACTATGATGAGGACATCAGGTCCAGGGGCATTTTTCAGACCTACCAGAGATGCCACAGGAGAGCTGAACCATTACTTTGGTTCGAGTAGGGGGGCACACATGTTGTACCAGGCCCAAGAGACTTTTATTTTTATGTTTAAGAGTTATTTTATTAGTTAGTTGTGTGTTTCTTTTATTTGCTACACTTTATTTTATGTCACTTGTAGGGGAGTACACATATGTGAGGGTATTTTGGTCCAGAATTGTTTAAAAGGGGGTTTTATATCTTTTAGTTGCTTTAGGGGTGTATTTTGATATATTTTATATGTTTAGGGGTATAATAGTCCAAAAGACCCATCTTTTGTACACCCTAGCCGTGGGGAGCTCTATAAGAGCAACCCCACACCCCTCCATATTCTAGATGCAATAAAGTTCTGAAATTTTAAGCTCTCTCTCTCTTTGTGTTTGGCTAAGAGGTAAAAAGCCCTAGAAAGGGACTTAGTTCTTCCAAGTTTAACAGTGGTGGTAGAAACCAGCCCCTTCCCTTTAGGTTAAAAGGTTCTCCCTCATCTTATTTTTCTCTCTTTTATAATTTTTGCAAGTTTTCTATAAGCTGCAGATTTTTCTCTCTTCATTAATCTGATCACCAACTACAAGATGAGGAGTTTTAGAGTGTTTCAAAGATTCTAACAGTTGTACAACACTTGGAAAACACTTGGCAACACACACTAAAATCTGGGCAAGTTTTTACACTTCATCAAACTTAAGTGTTACAGTTGTTCTGTGCTTAGATCTTGAACGGCTTCATATTAGGAGACATCAAGGGTCCTATTCACATTAAAATCAGGTGCTATTAATCTGCTTTAGCTCCCTTTCAAATCCCCAATTAAGTAGTAATTTGTTGGGTTATGTGGCATAGTTGTGGACTGTTAGAACTAATTTTCTAGGTGTTTTTCAACACCTACAGCTCCTATCTTGTGTTGTTAATCATCCCTAAACATAGCCCTTTATGATCCCTTACAAAACCCCATGTTTTAGCTTCCCTATTTTCATTATTTGATACACTTGAAATTCCCTACACACTACATGTTTGATGAAATTTCTAAGGTGTATGCTTGCTGGATTTTCTGTTTAGACAGCCATCATGACCTTTTCCAACCATTGGGAATAGTCCATTAGACCTCTAAAGTGTCTTAATTCAACACTTTTATTATATTCATCACTCTTTTATATTATTTCTATTGCCTAAACACTTTAATGAACACTTTTTGACACCCAGAATTTTTGGATAGCAAGCATGTATTTTAGTTATCTCTAATTTAGTTGGTTATTTTGGCTCATTAATTAGGTTCCATTTATTTCTTTTACTTTGTTTACCCTAGTTCTTTTATTACACATCTACTTTAACAGGAAAACTACCTAATTTGCTTGTTTTTTGTGCTAGTAGGAATCTAGATTATAGTGCTCCATCACCTATATGATTTTATGTATAATCTCCTATTGCACACACATCACCTACCTACATGCATGCTGCATCACACAATAAAGTATAAAGTTGATGATATGGTAGAGAGATACCACACAAATGTATGACATTTACTATCAAGAATTTTTTTTACTAATCGCCAAGATGAATTTAGTTAGAGTACTTATCTCACTTGCTACCACTCAAAATTGGCCATTGTATCAATTTGATGTGAAAAATACATTTATACATGGTGATTTGGAAGAGGAACTCTTTATGAAGCCTCCACCTGGTTTCCAACACTCAGGAGCTAAAGGAAAAGTATGTAAACTCAAGAAGGTCTTGTATAGTGTAAAGTTTGGTTTGAGAGGTTCATATTTGCCATGATGAAAAATAGTTATACACTGTGTCAAAGTGATCATACATTATTTGTAGAGAGAGTATGGGATAAGTGGACAGTTCTAATTGTCTATATCAACAAAGTTGTAGTTACAAGTAATGATGTGGTAGAAATGAAGAACCTAAAAGCGTAGTTGGCTAAGGAGTTTGAAATCAAAGATTTAGGACAACTTAAATACTTTTTGGGTACTAAGGTTGCGAGATCGAAGAACAGGATTTTCTTATCTCAACAGGAGTATGTACTTGATCTCTTGAAAAAGACTGAAATGTTAGGTTGCAAGCCATCCATCATTCCTATAGATCCAAATCATAGGCTCAAAGATGATCAAGATGATTGACTTCTTGATGTAGGAAGGTAACATTTTTTTCCGATAATATGTGGGAAGGCATCAATGTCGTGTAGGATGTCTCATATACTTATCCCTGCCTAGACCTGACATCTCCTATGGTGTTAGTGTTGTCAATCAATTCATGCATGCTCCGACTATTACTCACATAGAGGCCACATATTAAATTCTCATATATTTAAAAGACTACCCAAGGAAAGAGATTTTGTATGCTTCCCCTGCACATCTCATATACTAATGTTGATCAGCGATTGTCTAATAGATAAACATTCTACTTTAGACTATTGTACTTTTGTGGGAGGAAATTTGGTTACCTAGAGAAGTAAAAAAAACAAGGAGTTGTTGACGGGTCTAGTGCAGAAGCTGAATTCAAATCACTAGCACATGGCCTTTGTGAACTTTTGTGGCTGAAAATACTTCTAGTAAAGTTGGATTTTCCAGTCTCACATCCCATGGCATTATATTGTGACAATAAGGCTGCTATAAATATGGCTCATAATCCGGTTTAGCATGACCATACAAAGCACATTGAGATGGACAGCCATTTCATAAAAGAACAGATGTGAAGTGGTTGTATTTGCACTCCATTTATGAAGACAAAAGATCAATTAGAAAATGTTTTGGCAAAGGAGTTGAGTGCAACTCGATTTATCGATATTGTTGGCAAGCTAGGAATGAGAGGTATCTATTCAATAGCTTAAGGGGGAGTGTAGGCATATATAACATATATTCAAATGTATGTGTAATGGAGACTTCAGTGAGCAACTCGTCAGTTGACAGCAGCCCATATCCACCAAACAAGAAAAGCAAGAAGGAAGAAATCAAGTGCCCATTGGCTGGACATCATAAAGGGCAAGGGTAGCTTAGGTATTGATTTATGGGAGTCCCTCTTGTATATCAATTTTAAAGTTTGAGTTGCAAAACAAAGTAGTTAAGTGGTGCAACAACTAAGGAGGAAGATCTCTTGAATCTTTTCTCCTTGGTCGAAATCTTCATAGCTACTAAAAGGGGAAAGGATCTTATGTTAGGTTTAGATTTAATACATTTAGAAAGGTCTTAGTTTTAGTAATATTTGAGGTTACAATCAAAGGGTTTAAAAGTTTCTTTTTTTAGATAATTTTATTAGGAGTCTTAGTAATTTCTAATTGTGGTAATTGCTGGAATTTTAGAATGTTTGGAAAGCAAGTATGTTAGGAGTTTCTATTTTGGTTAAAGTGGAAGTTTCTTAGGAAGAAACTGATGTAATCTATTTAAAGGGGATTCACTACGTTTTCAATGGAGAAAAGGTTTTTTTTTTTTTTTTAATTGTTGCAAAGCTGGGATTCAGGAAGGTTGAGGCAGGACCTCCCTTGATACACCTCAGGTTGAGGCTGGACCACCCTGGTTAGCCTCGCACAACTGCACCTGCTACTGGTGTCTTCTCCATCTTCTACTTCTTATTTTCTTATCAAGTCAACTCTCTAGACTGCAAGAGGCTGATCAGATACTCCATACGGCTACCAGATAAGTTGTTGAAATTGTTTCTTTCCTCTGATTTAATATTTCCTGGAGCTTTGAATGAATAGATGAGTACTATAGTGTTCCTGACAGCAGCCTGAGTTTTATAAGTTATATAAACTTAACTCATCTGATTGCAGCAACTTTTTGTGAAATCATTGCCCAGCCATATTTCTATCTTCTTTCAAAATTCCAAGTCAAACCAATATTTCTTGCCGATGAAGACATGGAAGCCACAAGTGGGATCCACACATGGGGTTAGTAGGGTCCATTCATGAAGATTACAAAAGTCTCCAAGGGGTACATCAAGAGGGAGGAATTTGCTTCGATTTGGAGCAAATTTGGTTGAGTTTGGAGCAACTTACCATTTTGGAGACATGTGGGGCCCACTTTCCCTTGATTGTGGGGCCAAATGTGTGTATACTTGCATAGGGACGTAAAGGTCATTTTTATTACTTATAAGGATGTAATAGGAAAATATAATTTTAAGCCTAATTAAGGCTTGGTCGACTTCTACTAGAGAAGGAGATGTTTTTTGTTTAGTTTCTTATTCGAAGTTGGTTTTTGATTCCTTATGTAATAAGGCTTATGCCTATTTTATTATAAATAGAGGGAGACCACATGGTCGATCACCCTATTAAATACCAAAAAAAAAAAAGTTTGAAAGCTCTCTTGTTCTCTTGTTCTCTTCACGGTTGAAACAAAGCTCTCTTCCTTTGTTCCCTACACAAGGACTTGGGTTGGTGATTTCCCAAGATAAGGTTGGTGATTTTCTTTCAAGGACTATCCCCTCATCTCCATCTTCTTCTTCTTTTCCTTATATTTTTTTTCTGGTTTTATTTAAGGTTCTTGCTGCCACAGTCAAAATCCTATCTCCATCATCACCTACACCTCTCCAAACACCCTCCATAATCCATCTCATTCTTTCCATACTCCTCCTGCACCAACCAAACCACCTTGCATTCTCATCATCCCAAACAACCCCCACACCTATTCCCTTGCAATCAGTTAGTCATAAACCCAGAAATTTTTTTAAGAAAACCCATTGCTCAGAATTTTTCCAGCACCCTATTTATTGGGTTCTTGTGATTTTACAAAAGAAGCATTGTCTCATACCAGGTGGCAGGCCTAGGGAGTAGGGACAGAATCCCAAGACTTTGGATTGAGCAAAACCCAAACCCCCAACTACTAGAGAAATCGGCCAGGCTTGGGTTAGTTCTTATACAAGTTTTTTTTAAAAGAAACTTGTTCTTTTACCTCCAGATATACTTGGAAGTGTGATATGACATGTGAACTTGATTGGGGATAGTTTTTTATTCAAACTACAAGGATTCATTGAGTCTTGATTGATTAAATTTTCTGCTGAGAAGTTGATGTTGTTCAAGTGTTTGAATAAATTACTGAGAGAGTCCTACTAGAAGATTTTGGGTTCTATAGTGTTTGTTGATTGAAGCCTTGGATTGGAAGACCTCTAGTATGTTACTATATTGAGTATTTGATGGAAGACATGTTCTAAAGCACTTATACTTCAAGGAAGAGCTGCTGCCCAGATTTGCATATCAAGTGTTTGAAGAAAGTTCATAAAGAGAGTGATCACTTGCTCCATTTACTATTTGCTAGAGGACTTGCTCTGAAAAGTGTCTACAAGGCCTCGAAGGTCCTTTGATTTGAGTTAAGTGTTCTCTACACATGTACACTACCTCTTTGTGCTGCTGCCCATGTTTTCACCATATTTCTATAGCCTTGTTTAGATTCTTAATCACTGTTTAGAACCTTTAAACTTGCTGCCAGCACCCTATACTTGCCCCATATTGCACCTTGCATCACTTAGTATTAATTCATTTATTTGTTTAGCCTTGACATACACTTTAGTACACTCTATACCCGCTTTACACTTGCTGTCCAGCTCTTACATACCCCCTTTTTAACCTATTTTCAGCTCATTTTGTAGGTCTTTATTACATTGCTCTGTTAGTTATTCTCTACTTTAGAAAGTAGTTGATAAATTAAGTATTTAGGTACTTGTTTTCTATATTTTATAAGATCCTATCTTGTTAGGTTGAATAGTTTTGTCATTTAGTTTCTTTTTTTGATATTTCAAGCACTTGATAAGAGTAGGAATTTAGTATACAGTTGACTTGTTTAAGTTTAATTTACTTGTGGATCTCTCACATATTCATTTTGTCATGCATCCTACATCACTACCCCGTTTTCTGAGTTACTTTTATAACACTCCAGAATCTCTAAACCTGTGTTTTGCCTCCTTAATATGAGAAGCCCATATGTTTTGGTTTATTTTCAGCCTAACTTGACTCTACTCTGGATACACATTGGATCCATACCTGCAGGACTTCTTTGGTCTTCAAGACAATCCTGCATCAATGTGTATTCCTATAGAAGTGGTGAATCTATTTTCCATTCCCATGGGAAGTATGGAATATGATGATGAAGAATTTTAGTAAGATGTGGAATCTACCCCAAGATCTTCCTTCTGTTCTCGCCAGTTAGAGGAGTTCCATGTTTTTAGCCACAGGTCTGCAAGATTTGGCGGTTGGTCTCAGCAATATGCTGGTCATTGTGGGAAAAGCGTAATAACTAAGTGTTTAAAGATTATGCTAAGCCTTCTTTTATGGTGTATAAGTGGGAAAAGGAGCTGGTTTTGTTTTGAGCATTTATGTCAAGGGTGATAGTCTGGGTGATGGGGGTCTGAGAAGACAATGAAACAGTGTTTTAGGGATCTAAGAGTTTTGTTGTTGGGGTTGCTCCTTTCCTTTTCCTTTCAATGTGGAATTTTCATCCCCCAATGTGTCCATGCTCTCTCTCTCCCTTCTATAATGAATAAAACTTTCTTTTTTTTTTAGAGATAAAGGATGCACTTTATTGAAGTGAAAAGCAAACAAAGGGTGAAGGAAAAGTAGGGTAAAAAAAAAACAGAAACAAAACAAAATTACATATCCTCGCACAAAATCGAATACCAACAATTTCCTCAAACTTAGCTACAATGGACACCCATTTAAACAAAGATTTATAGATGAACAAGACCAGCTCCATATTTGACTGTGTCATGCCCTCAAAGGTATGAGCATTCATTTCTTTCCATAAACCCCAACAAATGACCCCTGAAAGAGCATGCCAAATGATAAGAGGCATCATGTTGATGTCATTGATCCACCAAACCCGAAGCAAGTCTTGAAATCGGTCAGGGAAAACCCAAGAAATCTGAAGATGAGAGAGGAAAAAACTCATACCCTATTCACCACAGGACAATGTACAAAAAGATGGTTCACCGTTTCCGCCTCTTTCCTATACATGACACAAAAGTTTGCCAAGATGATTGAAGGTCAGAATTTTATCCAGATATGCATTTCGCATAAAGAAAGACACTTTGGAAGAAATACCCAGATTCTAAATCCTTCTGAAAGGAAAAGAAACCTCCGCAGAACTAACAAAAAACATGTTATAACAAGATTTGGTAGAGAAAATACCATTCTTCGAGGGCTTCTAAACCATAATATCCCTCCTATTCATAACCAGTCTAACCCCAACAAAAGCATTCACAAGGCTACAAAACTCCCCCATTTCCCAATCATGGAGATTTCTTCTAATCCTAAGATTCCAAACATTCGCCTCAAAATCAAAGTAACTAAAGATCGAGCCCCGCTTATCATCAATCAAAGGCAACACATTGCCAAAACTATCCTTTAGGGAAAGCTCCCCAACCCAAGGATGCTGCTAAAAGCAAATATCATGACCTAATCCCAACTAAAATCTAATAAATCTCCAAAAAATATCCTTAACCTTTAGGATATACTTCCAAATACTACATCCATGCCTCCCACGGGTGGCTTTGGACTCCCAGACTAACTACTCCCTAAAACGCACAGCTACCACCCTACGCCATTAGCTATCTATCTCCCACACAAACCTCTGAAGCCACTTGGCCAACAATGCACTATTATGGTATCTAACCATCCTAATACCTAAGGCACTGTTAAAAATTGTCTTCTAAACAACATTCCAATTCACCAGATGAAAGTGATGGTGCTCAAGAAAATCATTCCATAAAAAATTCCTCATTAATCTTTCAATATGATTAGCCACTGACGTTGGAACAGTTAAGAGCGATAGGAAATAGTTTGGAATGGAAGCAAAAATAGCTTTAATGAGGGCTAACCTGCCCCCTTTGCAGAGAAAGGAAGCTTTCCAACAATCCTCTCAATTACCGGATTCCAAATAATTTTAGACTTGAAAGGAACCCCTAACATCATCCCCAGATAGGTGGAAAGCAGGGTCTTAGTCTTTACAACCCAGAATCCAAGCCAAGGAGTCCAAATCTTGAACCTCCCCCACACCAAAAAAAATTATTATTCGCCAAATTGATAGGCAATCCCATCACTATCTCAAAATACACCGTAGATCATGGTTTTAAATCTTGAACGATATGGGATCGTATCGGACGATTTGTATTGGGATCGCCCTAGTCCGGTCCGATATTCAAAGGGAACTCGCAATCCTGCATGTATCGGACGATCCAGTCTCCGTATCGTCCAATACGGCACCGGATTGTTCCGAATCATTCCGTATCGGACGATCCAGAGATTGGATCGGACGATACATTGCATTTTTGTTTGTCTCACCGATCTGGATATGGATCGAACGATCCGTGATCCGGATCAGACGATCCGGATCGTCATCCCGACCACAGAGACGTTAAAACCTGTATTTTTTTTGGGATTTCTCATAGAAACCCCCCAAACTCATATTGAAGCTCTGCAAAAATATTGTTGTTGCTACAAAATCGTTGTATTGCTTAAATCTTACAATCTTTTT
>JAOXJP010233092.1:0-10369 GCA_025762735.1 Platanus orientalis | reverse complement strand
ATTTTCAAGATTCATGTTTAAGGTTTGAGTAGTTTATTAAGGCCGGCTCTCAACCTGACGCCACCCTCCTCCTTTATACGGGCTTGGGACCGGCTCCCATGTTTTACTATATTTTTTTAATTTTTTCATATTTTTAATAAAAATAAAAATTAAAAATTTGGGAAAAATCGAAACTAACTCAACTCTGGAGCAAGCCATGAGCTATATATGTCTGATCTACATAATGCTGCAATATGGTATTTTCTAGTAAAAAAAAATTTTTAATAAATAGTTAATTTTTGAAAATAAAAAAATTGTAAAAAAAAATTATCATAAATGGAGGATAATATAAGGAACATAGCGTGCATGTTTCTCTATTTTTCTCCATGATTTACTCTATTTTTTGAATATTTATATTTTTAATAAAAAATTAAAAATATTTTTAGGAGAAAAGACTGAAGCCAACTCAAGTATAAAGAGGGTCACGAGCATTAACATGCTAAATATTTGGCTTAAATAATGTAGATTTGAATTATTATTTTTTTTCCAAATTATGTTACATTTTATGTATTTCTAAAATTATTGAAATTTACTTGTTATGTGATGGATTAGGAATTAATGTAGCATTACACTCTGAAGATAAACACTTTTTAACCAAGCAAACGCTTGTCTTTAATAAGTTCTTAAATTGCTAACATGCATTGGATAATTTGCATTTAACAAAATATGTATGATGTTTCAATAAGTGCTTGTAAATAAGTGTTTTGAGAAAAGCACTTATTTATAATATAAGCAATGCCAAACACAACCTTATTTTCCTGTTAATTTGTTTGTGTTCCTTTTTTTTATATCATTGTTAACTAAATCACGTACAGCCAATCAAAGAGTCCAGATCATAGTTGCAGGGAAGCTTGATACAAAGTGGGAAGCTCGTTTGGGAAGTTAATTCCAAACCCCTTCCCTAAGTAGTGGGAAGCTTGCTTCGCAAACGTGGGAAACGTGCTTCCCAAACGTCAGAAGCACAGTGAAGTGATTGGAGAAGCAAGTAGAAGCCTTTGGAGAAAGCAAGTAGAAACGTCTGCAGAATCAATTGGGAAACATTCTAAGAAACAAAATTATATTTTATTTAATGTAAACCCTATGTTGTTAGCATTGAGAACATTATCTATAAAATTTGGTAATGATTTAGTATTGATTTTATTGTTTATATTATTTTATTCCAATCTAATTAAAAAGTTTCAAATCAGATGGTTTTCATACATGGTATTTTATAGTTTAACTCTAAGATGTTAGTTATATACAAAAAATCTTATGTATGATAAAATCTAAGATACAGCTGGCCTTACTAATAACAAGTAGTTTTCATATTGATCTCAATGTCATGATTCTTTGTTACTTGCATAGCATGGGTTTTAGATTTTTTACTACTTTATTAAGTTTATTTACTTTCTATTAGTAATCAATTATTGTACAAGTACTTATTGGTTGTAGACTTCTTCTTATTTACTACCTACTCGTAATCACTTGTTCACCTATTATTTTCATTTCATTTAATAGTCATTTCATAACATTGTTTTTCTTCTAATGGTTTAAATTTACTTCCAAATTGCACTTGCTTCCCAATCGCTTTCTACCCATTCTCCAAATGTTTCTTAATCGGTTTTTGCTTCTCGCTTCCTAAGGATTTATTGAGCCTCGCTTCCCGCTTCTCGCTTTCACTTCTTGCTCTGGTAACTATGGTCTAGATATTGACGCTTTACACAAACACATGCATCACTATCTATGTAGACCTCCTAATACAATGATATTGATTTTTGTTTAAAGATGTTTGTGTATATATCTTATGTTGTTTACTATGAAACTATGAATCCATGCATTTACATATGTATAGGGACTTGAAATAGGTGTGTATTGACAATCAATTATTGGTCCAATCCATGGGTGTTTGATTGTGACTAAATTTAGAAGTTACTTTCCAATCCTTCGACTTCAAATGCAGTCTCTCACCATTCATTGCAATCTAAACATAAGAAGACAAAACTCTACCAAAAAAAGAAGTACCAGAATGGTGCGAGTTCAAAAATTAACATTCAAAGATATATCAATCAAACATATAAACGCATTTAATCTGCACACAGACACATTAAAGAAAACATACCACTGTGGAAGATTTCTCCAGGCCCACATTTATTGCAGGAAAGTAAGTCTCTTCACCAGATTCTAACACTTCATTTGAGTCCTGATATGACATAAGTACATAATTAAATCATTCTTTCATTGATGAATTGTGTATTTGGTAAAACTATCATAGCTAAATGAGATGTAGAATGTACAACAAATTAATTAATATAGAGTAATTAGGGCTGTAAACGAGAAAAGCTAGCTCCGCTTGTCATGAGCTGAGCCTGAGCCTTGTTTTAAGCTTAACGAGCCGAACTTGAGCCTATTCCTGAGCCTGGATTTGAGCTCATTCCTAAGCGAGCCTGAGCTAAGCTTCACTAAGCTCAGTTTGGTTAAATTATTTTAATAATAAATAATTTATGTTCAAAAAAGACAAATTGGTTTAATGAGCCATTAGGCTGTTGGGCAATTTTTTTTTTTGGTTGGCAAGCCGAGCAGAGCCTACCATTACAAGCCCAAGCCGAGCCTGAGCTCAGCACCTTAGGCTCGTCACAAGCTTGAGCCAAGCCTTCAAGTGACGAGCCCGAGCCCGAGCTGGGCAAAGCTCAGCATTAGAAGCAAGGTGGGACCCACACATGGGTCATGGTGGGGTCCACATGAGAAGACATGTGGTGACACATGGAGGAATATCTTTGGGACACATGATGGAGAGTCATTTTAGAATTATTTTACTATTTTACTTGATAGTTTACGAGTTATTAGAGTCTAGGACATGGGGATCATTTTAATTTTTGTTTTTGGGTATTTTTGTAACAAAGAATTATTGCCAATGGTATTTTAGTAATTTTAGAGAGTCAACAAGTCAAAGTGGCGCCCTCTAGAGTGCTGGTCAAAATCCTCTAGAAGGACTTGATTTTGGCACTTTAAGTTTTTAGAAAGTCAAGTTTTTAGTAATTTTGACCCTTAGGAAAGTATTGGGTAGCAAGTAAGCTAGTAGTTTAGGAGTTTATATTTTGGTTTCTTGCTATTTTCATAGGTTTGCGAACCTATATATAAAGCTGCACGTTTTTTGTATTGTAATGATGGAATTAACAAAAAAATTTAATGGTTTCCTGCTCTCCATGAGTGGAACTCCTTCTCTTCTTCAAGTTTTTGGTGCCTAAACTTGAACCCAATGATGGTGATGTCCAAGGGCTTGTGAGGTAGGTGATTACCCACATCTAGGTACTTCTATCTTCTTCTTCTTTTACTTCTTTTTATTCTTTTCTCCTTGCTGCTGTACTATTTTCTGCAACTACCCCTTCTTCTCCCCTCTTCTTCTTAATTCCCTCCATCAAACCTCTATCTCCCCATCAAACCAAGCCTGTGGATGAATCACAAAGCCCCATCCTTACTGTTCTCTATTGCCACAAGCAGTAGAATCCTGTCCTATAACCTGCTGCCCTAAAACCCCTCCAAATACCAGCCCATGCTATATCTGAAAGTAAGTCTCCATAGCCTATAACTCAGTTCTATTTGCACCAGATCCCATCTTCTTGTTTACCCTCTGATATTCCTAAAACCAGTGGCCTACCAGTCCATTAACACCTGTTGATACAACACCGATTAGCGTCTGTTCCAGCTCCAGTATTCCTCTGTTATTTCTATAATCAGTCACAGATTATAAGCAATCAAATCCCATTAAAACTTCAGCCATTGACCCAGATTTAACCCTTCAATCATATCGGCTTCAGTCCTTAATAGTTAATACCACTGCCCACTCTCTGTTTGACCCATGTCCTAAACCAGAGTTAGATAATCTATTTGATACTCTATAATTCCACACCTCTCCCCAGTGGTACTCAGATTTGTGGGTCCATCAATACATTCATATTGCACTGTTAAACCCCCCGAATTAACCCCATAACTCTCATTATACTAACGTGTTTATCACAAATCTGAACCTCTTCCAGTCCTATAGAAAGTACTCTGGTGGAAAATGGTGGGCTTGGATTTAGAAAGTTAATTTATCATAATAGGGCGCTTCTTGCTAAGTGGCAATGGCACTTTGAAATGGATAGAGATAGTTTATGAATTTTTTGGTTGGGAGTCTAAGGAGGAGCGGGTTAGACATGGATGTGGGATTTGGAAATCAATCATGAAAGTGAGGTAGGATTTTTGGAATTTATTCACTTTAAGTTGGCTTCGGGTTTGGAGATCAAGTATTGGGAGGATATCTGAGTGGGTGAGACTACGTTGAAGGATGAATTCAATGGTTTATTTTCTTTGGCTTTGGATTCAAAGGTGACTGTTGCGGATTCTTTTGATTTTGAGCGCTCGGTGTGGAATCCAAAATTAAGGTGTATGTGTTTGATCGGAAGTTAGGGGAGTTGGTTAGATTTTTGAGTGTGCTGGAGAATCTTAGGCCAGATAATAGTAAGAGGGATATTTGAGAGTGGAGCATTTCTAAGGGTTCTTTCACTACTAAATCCTTTTACTATGAGTTGTTGAATTTGAGGCTAAATCATTTTCCCCATAAAGGCATTTGGATCTTGAGCATCCCTTCGAAAGTTTCTTTTTTTATGTGGAATGCTTACTTGGATAAAATTCTTATTCTTAATCAACTTCAGAGTAGGAAAGTGGAATTTGGCAAATAAATATGTGTTGTGTTGGAATGAGGAGAAATCGGTTAATCATCTTTGTGTTCATTGCTATATTGCTACAGGATTTGGGGCTTCTTCTTTTACCATCTCAGTATTGCCTAGTCCTTTCAGGATTTGATATTGGGATGGGGGGTTAAAGATTTAGATGGTTTCCATAACATTATTTGGCAGGTTTTACCTAGTGTCATCTATTGGAGGTTGTAGAAGGAGAGGAACACGAGGATTTTTTAGGGGTGAGGAGTTAAACGGAGCTGATGACTTAGACTGACTCAATTTGTATAAAGTTCAGAGACTGCTTGCCAAGTTCTAACTCCACGAAACTCAACAAAGCCTCATCTCAGCTTTTAAGGGTCAGTTAAATCCTGTTCTGTAACCACTATATAAAGCTTATAGAGAAGTTACACAGAAGATGGATGCTGAAAGAAACACATTAAAAACCAAAATTCTAGCTGCAAAGATGAATGAAGCATACATTGGATGAAGAGTTATGTTGAGCATGCCAGTCCGACCACTGATGCAAGAGTTCCTCAAGCTTTCTTTTGCTATCTCTGAAAAAGAAAAATTGCTAGATGCATAAATAGGTTGTCCATTAAAACAATCAATCAAAGAGAACCCAAAATAATTTTCTTTGGAAAAATATTACATCCTAAGCTAGCAGTAAAACATACAAGTTGTTTTTTGTTGAGAAAGAAAGCTTCAATCCTGACCTTGTTAAGGAATTATATATGACATGCACCGATGGTTGCTGATCATCATAAGTCAATCGAGCTCTCTTAACACCTGATATAGCTGGCATGCGATGATTATGAAAAACAAGAGACTCGACAACATATAATAAAATACAGAATAGCTGCTAGTGCAAAATTGGTAGCCACATGAGGCATGAATATTAAATGCTGCATTTTTTGTTCAAGTTTTGGTTCAAGTATAATATTTTTACCAATTTCAAGATTAGTGTTCCAAATTGCTTAGTCCGTGAAGGCCTGAGCAGAACTGAAGAAAGAGAGTGTGTGTGTCTGTGGAGAGAGAGAGAGAGAGAGAGAAGCAAAGGATACGGCTGTCATCCATCCTACGGTTGCTGATGGTAGTTCCATTTTGAGCACTTAGACAGCCATTTTCACTGTTCACTTCAGAGTTAACAACACTAGTCCTCTTCGCTGCCATGGCAATAGGTTCAGTCAATTCACCATTCTCTTGCAAAGTAGGTGGTTGTTGAAGCAAAGCTTTGTCAACATTCATTTTCTCCAGAGGTTCGCATTCTCCATTTCCACCATCACCCACAACTTGCCCTAACTTCTGCTGCTTGAAGATATCCTCTTTAACCTGAGAACTATTACTAGGCTTAAAGTAAGAAGTATGCAATTCACTCTTCTCACTGCTACTGCCTGAACCACTAGATGCTTGGAGGTCAATAAAATCCTCAGTACCCATTTTTAAATTAAGAAGTAATTTTTGTTGAAGAAAAACGAACCACCAAACAACAATGCACTCTGCATGACAAGCCCTTGTCAGTACACTAAACAACCAAGTATAGAACCACTATCAAAAGATACTGATTAACATTACTAACTTATCCAAAGAAGCATAGTCTCATGCATAGAATTAATCCATACTAAAAGTAACTATTAGATTAGTGAAATGTGAAATGGATGGCATAAATAGGAACTACACTCACAGCAAGAAAACTAACTTACCCAAAGAAACATACAGTCTTGTTCATAGACTTTATCCATACTAAAATTACCTATTCCAAGACATAAATAGGAACAAGCTATGGCATAAATAGGAACTATACTCATACCAGGATAACACTCAGTGATAACTAAATTCCAAATTATAGAAATACTGCATTAACAAGCTATGGCCATAATTGCTCAAGAATATGGACATTTGATCTATGAATCACCTCATTTTTTATACTGCAAAAAGCAGATTCCATTGGCAAACATATTTAGTAAGACATAGTTACAACTCTCTCTCTCTCTCTCGTGAAGCTATTAATGAATTTTTTTATAGATAAAGTAAAGATTTTATTAATAACAGCCAAAAGATTAGCACGAGCAGTACATCCCCAAGAAAAAAAAAACAAAACAAAAAGTGTAAACAAGCCTTTAGAGATGAGTCAAGAGGCACAATTCTTAAGGTGTTCCCCAAACCGGAAAAGAATTGGTACAGAAATCTGCTTTTCCCGATGTATTAGAATGGCATCAGGGGTAGATACATCAGCATTGAAAAGTGATAAGCACCCCCCAAAAAGTGAAAGTCACTTTTCGGCACTGATGTGTCAGCCCCCTGATGCCATTCTAATACATCAGGAAAAGCAGATTTCCGTACCTAATCCCTCTTCTCCCCAAACTGATCAGGATTAAGAGCTTAATGAAACCAAAGCTATTAAATCTTTACCAGAGTCATAAACAAAAACATATATCTACCAGGGTTCAAGATCTTCAATGAGTTATTTGTTGATCCTATCATAGTTGCAGGAGACTCTTCTAATGTAATTCCTTGGTTTGTAGAATTACGTTGTAATTTATGGTTGGCTTTTTCTAGCGCAATCGAGGGAGGCCCCTCCGTTCAGATCTTGGATGTTTGATTGGGATTCTATCTTCTTATAGGCCCTTGGCTCAGTTGTTAGATCAGTAGTTGTTGTGTTTCTTGGAGCATCTCTCATGCTGTTTGCTTGTCCTTTGTTTTATTAATAAAATTACCTTACTTTCCTTTAAAAAAAAAAAGACTTACGTTGTATTCATATAGTAGGTGTATTTCTATCCTAGTACATTCAGTATCTGTTGGTAAATAAATAAATAAGTATGAGAGAGAGAGAGAGAAGATGATCTCTCCATATGTATTCTCTTTGTCCCACTTTGACGAGGACATGGGAGGCAAGGTAGGACCCACACATGGCCCTAGTGGGGTCCACATGTGAGGATGCACAAGAAGACACAAGGAATAAGATCATGGTTACTCAAAGGAAGCTCAAGTTGCTAATTTTAATGATTTTATTAAAGTTTTATTGTGTAATTTCATATTTTATTAAATAATAGAATTAGGACTTGTTAAGAATTATCATTATTGTTTTTGGTCAAATCTTGTAAAGTCTTTATTATAAGAAGAAATAGGGATGGTTGACCACTTCTCTTTAGCCACACGATTTGGCTTCTTTTATTACATATTTTAGCAAGATTTGAGAGTATTAGAAGAGTCTTTAGGCTATTTTAGGAAAGTTTCTTTAATTTTGAATTTGAAATATTTTGTAAGGGGAAACTTAGTAGGAATTGTGGGTTATAAGATAACCCATCCTCCTCTTTTATTTTCAATGAATAAAGTGATGAAAAAAATTTTGGTTTTCTCTCTTGATCAGGTGAGACTTCCCCCTCAAGTTTTTGGTGCCAAGACTTGAACCTAGTTGGTGATTTCTAGGCTTGAAGGTAAGGTGATTACTTTCACAAGGTACCACTCTATCTCTTCTTCTTCTTCTTCTTCTTCTTCTTCTTCTTCTTCTTCTTATACTCTTTTGCTTTCTTCCATACACAGAAAATCCCATAGTTTCAGTACTTTTGTTTCATCCCCAACCTCTACCACATCTAACCTATTCCCAGACCCATCACCCACTTCATACCATCATCCATTCTTAATCCCCACCTTCAAAACCTTCATTCTGAGTTATATTACCAAAAACCCCCAACCCCTCATTAAACTAAGCCTGTGGCACCTCTAGCTTCAGGTTCCCTGCAAAACCCCAGCCATCAAAACCCCCCAAATATCCCTCATCCACAGCAGTCGGCCATACCCATACCCCGTTAGCTTTGAATCTTCATTATAACTCTGTTTCCCTTATCAATCACCCTCTTAAATCTCCATTAAAACCTGTTTTATTTCTCAGCACATCTGATTTTCTTTCCATTATACTATCATACACCTGCAACCTTTGTTTGGAGTAATATTCCATGTAATCACCACCTGAGAAATCAAAGTACTGTCACCTATATGCCTGTGGCAGATTTGGAGTTAACTCTTGTGTTTGTAACTGAATTCATGAACACCTGCTTTCCAACACAACACACAGTGTGGTTGGCTATCAAATCACTACAGGATTGAGCTGATTATGCAGTGCTTACAGTCCTAGATCTAGTACAAGGTTGTTGTTCAATCAACTACTTCAGAATTAATAGTTTGTCCAGTATTTGATACTGTACATCAACTGTTCTTCACCCAAATCAAGCCTTTGCTGCAGCTGCTGTACTACAGAAGCTTTACTGTATTCAGATACCAGCAGTTCATTACATTAATGATTAATCACTAACTGTTTGCTGCAACAGCCCTGCTACAGGCTAGCAGCCTTCGTATCGATGTGCTGCATCAATTTTAGGGTTCATCTCCTTGTGTGCTGCATCAAGTTGATTTGTTTTAGTTATTGGATTGGGTTCCTGGATTGTGCTGCATCAATTTTGGTATCAGAGCCTGGTTCTCAATTGGTTCCATTCCAACTGAGGTCCTTGGATCATTAGCATGAGCATGTTCTTCTATAGAGTTTTCTGAATCTCTGGAGAAGTATTATCTAGACTTGTGCCTTCACAATATGATGTCAATATGAGAATTTGAGGTCTAAAACAATTGGATGTATCCACAAGCTTCAATAAATAAATCAATTAATGTCATAGATCCCAGAGAACAAATAGAATTCATGACTAATTCAATTAGGTTTCTTACCTTCAATCCAATCACAATGGATTTCACATAGTGCATAGCACTTTTTCAGATTTTATCATAACATAAGGACAGGATCATTGATCATATTGATGTAATTTGATGTAAATCATGTCAATCCACTTGGAATTCGATTGGATCTTAATCATTCAAGGAGATCGAAAACAAATCACATAGGATTACATGATATCATTGGGAAATGCAATATAGAATCACGTAGATCTTAGGAATCAATAAGGGAAAACATGAATAGATCATTTAGATTCAATTTAAATCAAAATAGATCTAAGAGTCAAAGGGAAATTCATCATTTACAATACACAGAACCGAGATTTAATGATTTATGACAATTGACATGAGACAATGTTTCAAACAATTCATAATTACTTGCTAATGAATAAAATTCATACAGAATCACTTGAAATCCTTGAAGAAAACTTATGGGAACACATGGATCTAAGATCATTTGAAATTCACTTAAATACTTGCAGAGAATTTATTCAAAATAAATGCATCTATGATCCAAAGAATGAAAACAAGCTGCATATAATGCATAATTACTTGCTAATTCATTAGGATCTAGGGACCAAATGAGAAAATACATGTTCAATAAAAAACACTAAAATCCTTGAAGAGAATTCTTTGAAACGCATGGATCTAAGATCCTAAGAATGAAAACGGATGCATATTAAGCATAATTGCTTACTAATTCATTGAGATCTAAGGATCAAATGAGAAATCGCATGTTCAATACAAAACACTGAAATCTAATGAGGACATGGGAGCAAGGTGGGGCCGACACTTGGCCTTGGTGGGGTCTACGCGTGGAGCGATTTATTAAATATACAATGTTATGTGGTTTAGCATGGATCTTATAGGGGGTAACATTTATTTTATGTGTCCATGTAATAAGGCCAATA